>NDGN011369786.1:0-11207 GCA_002564285.1 Tympanoctomys barrerae
TGTCATGCTGGGGAATAAATGGCTGCACAGATCTGGGGATGAACTTTTTTGGTGGGGGAGGGTCTTGCTATGTAGTCCAGGCTGGCCTCAAACTCACTATGTAGCCTCCTGAATGCTGGGATTACAGAATTTTAATTTCCTCCAGGATATTCTGACCACATCTAGCCCCTTTGCATAGGGAAATGCCCAAAGTCACAGAGTGAGCTAGACCCTTAGGCAGAACAGGAAGCCACTGTTAGCCTGATATCACTCAGTGAAGAAACTCTGAGTAAACTCTTACAGGAAAAAGGAGTGGGCAGTGATGGTATCTGTATCTTAGGGTTGTTGTGAGAATTACATAAGCAAATATGTTGGAAGTGTTTCACACACTGGTAGCATGTAAACAGCACTTAAATGCAAGCTGTTCCAGCTCTGTGTGGATTTCCACTTGGCTCTTCCTGAATGGGTGAAGAAAGGGAAGCTGCTGTCCCCCTGAAAGAACACTTCTTATGCATTCCCCATGCTCCACTCTGGCTGCCACTGCACAGATAGATGACACTCTATGTCAGTGCAGTGCCTTAAATTCAATCCCCGGTACTAGGAAAAAATAAAATAAATATAAGCTAAGTGAAATTAAATAAAAAAAATGTTCGACCCTGTTCTTCTTGGGGGGGCATTTGCCACATGCTTCAGGGTCTCAGTGATCATGGGTGGCATGGGCTCCCATGGCAACAGCACAGGTGCAGAGCTCTTCCTTCATCTCAGGGAGCTCTGGCAAACAGCAGCAGCCTGGGATCTGTGGCACCTGGCTCCCTGAATCTTGGCTTCCCTAAGCCCAGCTGCCCCTTCCAACCACCAGAACCTACCTGCATGCAATTCCTGCTTCTAGCTCCTCTCCCTCAGAAACCACCATGTCACAGACACTGATAGTTTCTCTTTATAAGCTCCCCCATCGAGTATTTGCTGGTGTTTGAACATGCCTTGCTGCATTCAGCCCTTCAGGAACTCTATGTGGTAGCAATTGTGACCCACCTTGTGAAAGAGGAAGTGGAGGCTCCAGTGGGTAAAATGACTCACCCAAGGCCACAGAGCTACATGTGCCAAAGCCAGAGTTTGAGTAGAGGTTCCCCTTGATCTCAAACCTTCTGCTCCTGCTGCGTTGCTGAATCACACCTTGAGCATCTTGAAGCAACCATCCCTGTGACTCCCTCACTGTGGGTGTGCAGCAGGGACCTTCAGCCCCCAGAGGTCCAGAGAAAGGCCTGGTCCATCAGACCTGGCTCCTGAGCCCAGGCTATGGTTTTTTTTTATTCTTGCCAGAGCTCCAGACCTACCAGAGAAAGACAGCCAGAGGAAGGAGACCAAGAACAGAACTCTGGTCCTCAGGTACTGCAGTGGGGTCCCCTACCTTAAGGAAACAGGTGATGAAGGGGAGGGTCTTTCCAAAGATGAGTATATCAGGGTCAAAGAGGATGAAGGAAAGGGCAGACATGGGGTAAAGAAGGACATGGATAAGTCACCTGACTTGACTCAGGAATGTGTCAAAACAGCTGCAGCTACTGCTGAGTGGGCCCTCACAGCCTTGATGCTCCGTACCCATTGCCTCATAATGAGATTTCTGGAGGCCTTGTGGAATACATTTATTATTCCCATATGACAAAAAGGGAAACTGAGTCTCTGGTAGGTTGGTGCCTTGCCCAGGATGGCTCAGGTACTAAGACACCTGCAGTCCCCAGACCTGTAAGTCCACATGTCCTCCAGCACTCAGAGCTGAAGGTCACATGGCACAGTTGAGATTCTCTGCCTCCACCCCTCCTCCAGGCTCCAGAAATGTCAGCTCAGGGTCCACAATGCAGAGGACCTCATAGGCCTGCTCCACAAAGGCCCCCCGCTGGAGGAAGTGGAGTGAGTGACTGGGGAAGCCCTGGGGCAGAAGCTGGGGTAGGGGTGGGACCTCAAAGGGTGGGGGTCGGCAGAGCTGGGCCTCGGTTTGGGGGAGGTAAGAGGGTGCTGCACCATGCAGGAAATGGGGCTCCAGGTGACTGTATTTAGCACTTGTCTTGTGCTGGTGTTCTGCGAGGGGCTTGTGTGCATATCACGGTTAGCCTTCTCATTTCATGAGGTAAACACTGTTACTATTCATAGTTATAGACAGAAGGAAGTAAAGCCACAGAAAAGTAAATTTGTTCAAGGTGAAACTGACGAGAAGAGTCCAGGCCAGGGTGCTGGCCTAGAGAGTCTAACCTGCAGCTGCAATCCGCAAACTACTGCCACCCTTGTCCCTGGGGTCTGCAGAGAAGAGCCTCACTACCCCTGCTCCAGTCCTGGGCAGGGCCAAGGAGACCAGGAGCTGGGGACTGGGGAAAGTCCTGCAATGGCAAGCAGAAACACCAAAGCAACTCCCAGGTTTTGGAGGCAGATTTATTTACATCGAGGGGCACTGATTGGGATCATTTGTAAAATATCAGGCTCTGATCTCTGATGGTCTAAGGCTTATATGGGATAAGCAAGCCGGAAATACAGAGGCACAATGGCTTGTCCATTGGGGATGGATCTTACAATATGCATCACAGTGGCCAGCTGTTTCTAGGAGACAAGAGCAACTAGAACTGGAATAGGAACTATCACCCAGGAAATTAAGAAACTGACATATCCTGGCTGGGGTGGAGGGGCCATCATCTGCTACAGTCCTGCTGTGTCTCCAGAGGCAGCCGCTGGGACAGTCTTAGACAATCTTCCCCAGGGCATGGAGGTGGAGTGATGAAACACTATTGCCCTGGAGTGAGGTGGAAGGGTGCAGGCTGCCCTGGTGATAAGCTCTTGGTTCTTGCCCTTGAGCCTTTGGGAGAACCAGGACAGAATTAGAAGGCATCAAATATTCCTGCCCACATCACTGCCACCACCGAGGCCGTCCTTCCCCTCTGCTCTCACCCGAAGCAGTGACCACCACTCCACCCAGTCAAACAGACAACACCTCCATGCTCCCTGGCCCTCCCCACAGCTAGCCCATCCTGAGTGGACTTAAATAGCTCCCAGAACCATCTCCTCTGTGCAGCCTCTTCACCCTCCTCCCAGTCCCAGCTGCCCTCATCTCCCACCTGGTTTCCCACCAGTTTTCTCCACCACTTCCACCTGGCAGCCAGAACTGCATTTCTGCTACCTACCAGTCCCTTATTCTCCCTTCTCAAGATAAAGTTCAGATCCTACAGTCTTGTATGGCCCAGAACCCTGCCTACACCCCTCATCAGCCTACATGTTACCCTGACACCCCCACTCTACCTCCAGTACAGACACATCAGGTCTGTTTTGGGTGCTCCTATGTGCTCTACCACAGAGCCCTTGAACATGCTGTTCCTATAATCAGAAAAACTCTTTCCCATGCCTCCTCTACCCCTTACCTGGTTTTTCTAGAAAACAACACAAATGTCAAGACAGTCTTTTCTGACCCCCACACTGGGTCAGCTGTCTCTATAATCCTGGAGTTTATCACAAGTCGCCATTATGTAGGTTGTAGCATAAAGGAATAGTCAAGGGTGAAGTATTACTGAATTTAGGCTACCTGGGTTCAAATCCAGGCTCACCTCTGAGCAAGCACCTTTACCATTCTGTGCCTCTGTGGATGGATCAGTAAGATGAGGATAATAATAACGCCTGCATCCTAGGATTGCTGTGAGGCTGAAATGTGGTCACAGTTGCAGAAGCCCTCAGGCCATTGAGGGTGAACCTTTGGAAGGCTGCATGCTGCAACTGCAATCCTGAACCCAGTTATTCATCAGAGTCCCAACACTGCAGTTGAACCCGAACACTGAGGTTTTAGTTTAGGAGAAACAGCTCATACAACTCATGACATCATCACAGAGAGGGCTCTGTGAGCTAGCTGGGGCTCGGGTGCTATAGGTTCTCTAGCACAGCCCTAGGCTGTGTGTGGGGGTCTGGGGGAGACCCTGTCCCCACAGCACAGGACAGCAGACCCTTCTGTCGCAGCCTCTCAGGGAACCAGCTGGAAGATGAAGGCTGTCGACTCCTGGCAGAGGCTGCGTCTCATCTGCACATCATCGGGAAGCTGGAGTGAGTTGTTCCCTCATCTCTGGGTGACTCAGAGGGCTCCAGGGAGCCCCTGGTCCCTGCTAGCCCTGGTTCCCATGCCCACCATCAGTGGTGATTATACCTACTCACTGACTGCCCTACATTCTCTAGATCCCAGAGTTGACTTGACCATGCCTTGCCTCTGCCCTGTGCTTCTCACAGTCCCAGCTCTGTGTCCCTCACATGTGGGGATTCACATCATGGCCATGTCACAGTTCATCCCTGAAGTGGGAGTGGGGGTGCTACATTAGGCAGAATTGAGGTGTGGGGTGCATGGGTGGGGGTGTTAGAGTCACACATTGAAACAGGAGGTGGTATGTTAGGTGGGGATACAGCTTGGGGGTGAAGGAGTGGATGTTGGGGTGTCAAGATGGAAATGAGGGGTGTTGGACTGCCGGGTATGTTGTGGTTCTTTGGGGAGGGGAGGCCGGGGTGGTGTTTGGATGGGGTTAGGATGTTGGGCTGTTAGGATCACATTTGGGTTGGACTTAGGGGAGCACTGACGTGCAAATTTGGAGTCTTGGCTTCGTCTCTGTCACTTAGCTTTATGGGTCTGAAAATGGAATGGAATGTCTTGCAGCCTCAGTTTCTTCATTTGTAAAATGGGATTACATGGGCTACATATGTACAAAAGTCTGTAGTACGCAGGCTAATCCAGCAGTGCTCAAAAGTTGGTGGTTATTTTACAGTAAACTGAGGCTCAGGTGCACGGGGTGGGGCTCAGTCTGTTCTTACAGCTCAGCAGGAGAACTTGATTAGGGGAGGGATCATGTGCCTCTTAGCTCAGCCACATGGGCCAGGAGCCTCTGGGAGTCGCAGGAGTGTCAGCCAGGAAGCTGTTGAGCCTGGAGGAAGGACAGGAGCCTACTGATGACCCCTCCCCCCTCTCCCCAGCCTCAGCAACAACGAGCTCTCTGCAGATGGGGTGCCCCACGTGCTAAGGGCTATGAACACATGCAGCAGCCTGACAGAGCTGCACATCAGGTGGGTGCTTGGGGACCCAATGATTCCCACCCCAACCTAGAGCCCCGGGCTCTCACTCCATCCCCTCCAAAGTCCTAGAAGTGCTTTCTGGCCCCAGGCCTTAGAGACACACCTCTAGAAAATATTGCTGGCACCCTGCCCAGTCCCCATCCTATTATGAGCACCGGCTCCTCAGGAGAACTCCTGGGACTGGCAGGAGCCAGACACTTGATGGGTTACACCCAGGAGCTGCTGCCACCGAGCAGAAGGTTCAAGCCTCCAGCTTTGCCTGTGCTGGGACAAACTTTGTAGTATCCTTGGTCTGCCAGAGCTCCCTGGGGCCAGGCTGGGGACTAGTTCCACTCAGCTTCCCCTGGCTACTTATTGGTTTCTCCTGAAAGGAACAGCACATGCATGGGTGACCAAGAGGCCCCACCTAGGGTGGAGCCCAACTTCATTTCTCTGAGTCTCACTGTCTAGTATGAGGAGCTGGGGACAGGTGTGAATGGATGTCTATGCAGTGCCCCTTGTGTGGGAAGGCACCTACTTAGAGGAGATCCCTGCTTTACACACCTCAGAGGAGGAGAAACCGGCCTCGAAAGTGAGGTAGATTAGAGACGTCAGTTCACTTTACATGAAGATTCAGAAAAGACCCTCATGACACACCGTTCATTTCTAGGAACTTAACCTACCCAAGCCATTGTGATGGTGTGAGCACATGTAGCCACAGGGCCCCTCACCCGGGCTGGTTACAACAGGAAAGAAAATGCAAATACTGTGTGCATTTGACAGTAGGAGATTAGCTAAATAAGCTAAGTTTCTCTCAGAGAAAAGTAACCATGGAACCATAAAAAGATGACAACCTACATACACTTTTAATGTGAAAAGTTCACTATGGTATGTTAACTAAACAGAAAAGTTTGGATAACTATTATATAGTAAACATTTTCAGACATACTCAGAGATAGATGGAACTGTAAGATCTGTTCCCTTCAACAATGATCAATTATTAATAATTATAACTTGCTGCCCTAACTTCCTGTTTCTTGAGAGCTATAAAAGAAAAATTTAAAAGAGAATCTGTCAAGTGCCATTTTTAAAGAAAAAGAGTAGCTGTGTTAAAAAGCTAGAGATTTGCAGAGGCCACTCCAAAAGGTTAAGATCAATCTATGTGGGCCTATCAAGCTCCATGGTGAATGTTTACATTTTTATTTATTTTTTCCCATAATTTTATTGAGAAATAAATAGCAATGAGACAGTTTCAAATCAAATTGGTAGGACAGTTCCAATAATTAACACATTGCATACTGCCTTCCTAGTGGTTATTTGTTGTAAAGATGAAGATACGATATCCTATTTACAAACATTATTAAAACAAATCTCTTTATTCCTTGAATTAAGAGAATATAGCTATACATCTATCCTAACCATTTACATTTTTAAAAGTAGGACAATGGAAGACATATTGCCCTGAACTCTCCACCAAGTACTCCTCCTGTTTCCCACACACTGATCCCATCAGTCCTGCCACATTCTGAAAGCAGTTCTGGAAGTCCTCCTTCATGAATGTCCCTGGGAGGAATGAACATGTACATACAGAACTCAACTGCCGCAACTGTCCAGTGGAAAAGCAGACTTGCGAAAGCACTACACTGTGTCGCCGTCCACCTGTGCCAGCAGACCTGACCCCAGGGCACTCTGGCTCTTCCCCAAAGTAAAAAATGACCATATAATCATTCTGAATTGTTCAGAACATCAAAGAAGCCACAACATCACAACTGAAAATGTTCACGTAAGAGGACTGCTGGAACCACTTCAGAAACTGGCAAGAGTGATGGGATACATGTGTTCGAAGTAAAGGAGAATAACTTCAGGGGATTCATGGCAATACCTTTTACTGTAATAATTTTTTAAAACTTTTAAACATTTGTCATATTTTTTCAACCCCACATCATACTCCAGCTACATGAAGGCCAGTACCCCAAGCGCAGAGGGCTGGAAGCCCAAGAGCAGTCTGGTGGCAGAGGCAGGAGGGTCTCCATCTGAGGCCCAAACCAGGGAAAAGGCAGTAGTTAATCTGCTTTCCACAGACTTGCCTCAAATCGAGAGCTATTATGGCAATAGATGCATTTGTGAAATCTGTGGCCAAAAGACCTCAGTTCTTGAAACCTCAGAGGAAATCAGAAGAAAATCAGAGGAAGTAGCGAGCTGGAAGGCTGGGGACAGGGGTTGGCTTCCGAGGAGTCCCTCAGCCCCAGGACCAAATCAGGGCACAGAGCAGCAGGGACAGTAACCTGCTTGGAACTTCTCTTCTCTCCACAGCCTACTGCAGAAAACAGTGGTCTTCACATTTACCCAGGAGACGGAGGAGCAGCAGGGGACCCAGGAAAGGTAGTGTCCCCCATCCTTGCTGGCTCGAGTCTCCTCCCTGACCTCACAGCTGGCCAGTGAGGATGACTTGGAGAACTTGATGAATTCCTGATTGGGTAGGAAGTGAGCAGAGTGGCCCCCAGATGACATGCTGGGGTGGGGCTGGGACTGTCAGGGAATGATACTGGGGAGACAGAGGCCTGTAGTCTAACTAGGAAGATTTCCTGGGCTGGAGCCCTGCTGTTGGTCAGAACTTTTGGCTCCCCTTGGACACTTTAGGGGGTGTTTGCCTCCCCCAGAATCACCTCCTGGATTGTCCCAGCCCAGCACTTGGGCAGAGATGCAGGTCTTTGCTCCTTGATGTCCTCCCAAATCACCTCTGTGGGGTCTGGACTTCGAAGGTCTGGCTGGGGGTGGGGTTGACCACCTGATGTCCATGGTGATGATGAAATTAATGGTAACAGAAGCCAAGGATAACGGAGCATTTTCTGTGTGTGTACCAAACACTGAACTAAGACAATTCATGTGCGTATTACCCCCACTGTGGGGTGGGGCGGCTTGTCCCGTCACACACCAGGCCAAGTGGGAACCAAGATTGCACTGACTCCAGGCTGAGGAGTGGTTGCCTGGTGGCACGCGATCTGGGGATGGACTTTGGGGACAGTGGCTGAGACACCTGCCAGAGGGCCTTCATGTGTGTCCCTGCAGGCCTGCTTTTCTCGACAACCTCACATCCTTGACAGCCTCTGAGCCACCCCGAGGGATCAGGTACCGTGCTGGCCTGGCATGTGGGCTTCTGACTTCCTTCCTTGCTTGTCCCCAAGCCTCAAGTCCCAAGTCCACATGTTCCTTAGGGTCACCATGCCCTGCCATGTCCAGGAGCTGTGTGCTCCTTTCCGTGTAGCTCACCCCAGGAAGGTCAGCCCCTCTGGTCACCTTCCCTTGGCTCCCTAAACCACAGCATTAGTAGGGTGGAGGGGACACTGAAATAGAGAAGGGTAACCCTGTTGTTCTCACCTGGGGCCTCACTGAGGCGCAGCCTGGTCCCTACAGGCTTCCCACCCTCAATCCTCCCCTCTTCTCATTCTGTCCCTCTAGCTCTGTCACATTCCTCATGTCTTTCATAGATTTTCTCTCTGTTGCCCTTACTCTTCTTGTCTGGCTTCCTGCCTCTCATCTCTGACTCTCTCTGCCTGTATGTGGCATCTCATAGATGTGTACTTTGACCCCTCTTTGTCTGCTGTCTGTCTGTCTGTCTGTCTGAATGTCAGACATTCCAAGGTCCCTCTTTCCCTGGAAGCCCAGCTCATTAGGTCTGGGGTGACAGGTGACTGTCACCTCTGTGCAGTGAGCAGGTGGTGTGAGCCGTGGATCTGCCTTTCTGCAGGCTGACACGCTGCGGCTTCCAGGCCAAGCACCTAGAGAAGCTCTGTAAAGCTCTGGAAGGCAACTGCCACCTCACCCGCTTTGGTCACCTCGAGTGAGTGTCTACACAGTGGAAGGCAGCACGTGGGGGTGATCAAAGTTCCTCCATGTTTTCCTTTTTTATTTTGAAAAAAGGTCTGACCAAGTTAACCAGGCTGGGATCAAACCTTCAATCCTACTCCCTCAGCCTACCAGAGTGCTAGAATTCTATTCGATTTTTAGAAATTAGCTCAGGGGTTCTTTCTTTCCTGAAGTCAGAGAATCGTGAATGAGTCTCTCCTCAAATATATGTCTCCACCCTCTGAAGCCCACACTGGTCCCTAGAGAATCCATGAATTTTGCACAGGAGCCCAGAGGGCTTCCAGCCACCTGTGTGGGACAGGGCAGGCCCTGTTTGGGTGGCCCAGGCTGTGTCCTGGCCTCAGGAGAAACCAGGAGGGCCAGGGCAAAGGAACTGGAACTACGCTGCTGCTGAGCACACTTGGCCTCTGCTGACCTTCCCTCTCCATTTCAGCTTCTCGGGCAACGCTCTAAGGGATGAAGGGGCCGCGCTGCTGACCCAGCTGCTCCCAGGGCTGGGGGCCCTGCAGTCCTTGAAGTGAGTACCCACCTGGCAAAGCCCCCGGGGCTGTCTTCTGCAGGATGAGAGGGAGCACTCTCTGTCCCCTTGTCCTCCCAGGGTTACACTACAGAGGTCATAAGAAGATACCTACTTATCCCTGGGCCCACTCTCTGACTGAGGCAGGTGACAGCTCCACCAAGGGCACCAACTGCCTGCTCAGATTAGAACAAGCCACAGCTCACGGACTCCGGCCTCGTGGCTCGGTGATCCCGCTTCAGCTTTCACTGCCCAGGCTGCTTCTCTCTCTGCAAGGCTCCCACAGTAGAGCTATCTGGCCCATGTTAGGGGAGCGTAGGGCATTATGGGAAGCACTGTGGAAGCCCGGGGACATAGTAGGTGATTGGTGGCCTTCTTTCTTTCAGGCTCCAGGCAGGGTTGTTGGATGGGCCTTGGGTTGGAGTCTCAGGGAGGCTTTAAGGGTAGAGGATACCCAGGCAGGTGTGCAAGGCTGCCGAGGGTCCTGCGTACCTGGGGAAGAGTGGGGAGTTGTTCAGCATGGGAGGGAGGCCATGGAAGGAGCTCAGGCACCCCAGACCTTGCCAGCAGCAGACCAGGGTTCCTGAGTCCTAGAAGATCCCAGGTATTCTTGGCTCCTGCAGCTTCCTTCTCCTCCCAAGGTTTTTTGGGCCAAAGCGTGAGGAACCCTGGTAAGAGGTCAGAGGTCCTAGACTTCAGGCCAGTTCTGCTACCTTATTTACCATGTGACCTTGGGCAAGTTGTTGCCTCTCTAAACCTAGGATCTGTCTAAGGGATAGCTGTAGGTATGGTCACTGCTTGTGGAATAAGTGCTGCATCCTCAGGTTCTTCCTGCTCAGACAGTGTCCCCAGGAAGCAGATGAGGAGAGGTGTCACCTCTTACCCTGCTTGGGGCCTGCACTTGACTGGGAGGGACAGCCATGCAGATTGAGTTTACAGGCTCCCCCACCCCCATGTGGCCTTCTGAGCATGCAGGTGCTGGCTGAGCCAGTTCTGCAAGGCCCTGGGCTTAAGGAGAGAATTTAAATGGCAAATAGGAAGCCCAGAGACATATTGGCTCAGGGACCAGGAAAGACGGGAAAGTTTGTCCCTGCTTTCAAACAGAGGCTCATGTTTCCATTTTGCACTGGGACAAATCATGTGGGGAGACAGACCAAGGGAACCACTGGGCTCTGTCACCAATGTGGCCAGTCACCTTGAGCCAACCCAGCCTGTGTCTGGCCTGTTTCCTGGTTCCGCTGTGAAGTTGGGAGGCTGCCCTCCAACTCCCTGGAGCTCAGTGGTCCCATCTTGTGAATCAGGGACAGTCCTACCTGCCCAGTGCTCTGACACAACGTGTGCCGGGGTGCTGGGTGCCTCCATCAGTGTCACCCCTGTGATCTCCAGCCTCAGTGAGAATGACTTATCCCTGGATGCCGTGTTCTGTTTGACCCAGTGCCTGTCCACCCTGCAGTGGGTTTGCCACCTGGAAGTCAGGTGAGTATACCTCTGTCCAGCTGCACCCCTCATGCCACAGGCCATCAAACCCTCTTGGGGCTGTCCTTTGCCATGTTACTATGTATCATCCCTTAGAACCCTGGACATCACCAGGTACAGTTGCCCACTGAATGAGTGACTACACGAAGGCCTCAGAGACAGTCAAATGTTTCCACTTCACTACAGACAGAGTCTGTCAACTCCCTTGGGGACCCAGGGACCTGCCCTAATTGAGTTTTGGTTTTTGTTTTTTTGGAACCAGGGATTGAACTCAGGCCCTTGCGCTTGCCAGGGAAGCGCTTATTCTACT
>NDGN011369805.1:2320-13075 GCA_002564285.1 Tympanoctomys barrerae
ACCGGGAATTGAATTCAGGCCTTTGCGCTTGCCAGGCAAGCACTTATTCTACTGAGCTATCTCCCTGGCCCCTACATGTTTTTTAAAATTCTTTTTAAAATAAAATACCAGTTATTAAAATGGAACACTGTATTTGCTGTGTCATGTACTGTGTTTTAAAAACCGTACATTAGAGCCAATGATATAGCTCAGTGAACTAAGTGCCTGCTTAGGCAAGCTCAGGGACCCAGTTCAATCCCCAGCTCCACTTGCTGTGCTGGCCCCCACCCCTGGGCACTCTGAGCCGACTACTGAGACTGGGCGTGGTGGCACATGCCTGTAATCCCAGTGCTAGGGAGGTTGAAAACAGGAGGATCACTACAAGTCCAAGCTGCATAGTGAGACCCTGTACCAAATACATAAAAAAGTGAGGAACAAAACACAACCATAGATTAGTCCCATTTAGAGCTTCCCCATTCAACTCTTTCATGTAATATACAGTGCTGTGATGAGTAAACTTACATATACTGGAGGTATGTGTATGCATGGATGCATGTGATCAGTTCCTAAAAGTGGAGTTCCTGGGGGGAAGGATGCACGCACTTGTGTTTTGGGGGGACATTGCCAAACACCCTCAGGTGCAGAAGGCAAATGTGTGAATAAAAATTCTCCCAGCTTTTATTATTTATTTATTTATTTAGGTCTTTTTGAGACAGGGTCTCGCTGTGCAGCTCAGGCTGGCCTGGAACTCCCTTTGTAGCCCAGCTACCTTTTATTAAATCTTAAACAGTTTTGAACTTTGCTAGTCTGATAGGTGAAATATGATATCTCAAAATACTATAGTTTTTCCCTTATTATGAGTGAAGTTGAGCGTATTTTCATATTTTGGCTAGCATTTTGTGTCTTTTCTGTGAACAGTTTATCCTCTTTCTGTTATTATTTTTTTATTATGTGCTAATATGTACTTTGTATCAGATAGAACTTTTAGTATGAATAACTAGGATTTATTCTTTATCGATTATTTGCCATGACTTTTTGCTGTTGATATTTGCTTTCTAAAAATGCTTCTTTTTATGTGATTAAATTTATAAGCTGCATCTTGTTGCTTTAGATATATGTTATATTTTGGCCTCTTATTTGGCAGTGTCCAACAAAAAGTCACCTAAATTTCTTTCAGGGTTTTTTGTTTATTTATTATTATTATTTTTTATATGTAAGGCTTTGATACATGTAGCATTTATTCTGGTATAAAGTAGAAGAGTTTATATCTCGTATTCTTTTTTCTTTCTCCCTTTCCCTGTTTGAATCCAATTTGAATCTAAAAGTATTCATTTAATTATTTATGGAAGCGATCACAGTTTGTTCTATTTCTTTCTTTTTTTTTCTTTCCTGTATTTTAAGGAAGGGTGTACAGGGTATTCAGGGTCTCACTACTAGATCAGAGTCTTAGTGATCCGCCTGTTTACAGCCTCCGAAGAGCTGGGATTCCAGGTGTGCGCCGCCACACGCAGTCTCAATTGCCTTAGCGGCGGGGCCAGCACAGCAGCCCCAGGGATGGAACCCCCAGCCCCTGCACCTGCTTGCAGGTGCTTTACTCTGCAGACCTACTTGGCCGGCCCTCTTGAGAACAAATTTGGAAACGTTGCTATCATAGTTTTCTTTGAGCTTATTATCTGAAGAAGCTATGTGAACGGTCGACTGAAGTGCGGTAGCTGTGTAAATACTTTGTAATGGTGTATGTGAGGTACAGCATCTTAGCCTTACATGCTAAGTTATATGTATCTACAGACTGAGAGAAAGAGTGAAATATTCTGAATCGTTCCGTTGTTACACACATGCTAGTGAGTTTAGAGTTCACTAAATGTAGACTAAATGTATGTGTTTATGTACATGTAAATGCAGTTCACCATTGTCAGTTGCAGGTAAATACCTTTTGAAGATTAGTCTGTTACTAGTCACATCAGAAGGTAGCTGCATGTATTAATCATAAACTAGAATGTTTTTGTTACAACTGATTTCAATTACCCTGTAAGTTGGAGCTTCAGAGTTTTAAAGTGATAGTTAAGTGGCTGTAAGTACTGTGTTAGATCTGTCAAGTATATGTACACACGGATGTACAGAGAGGCTAGGCTTCTTTTTCACCTAGTAGTTGTTACTAGGAAATTTGAGTAATAAAACTCAGGGACTATAGTTTGAGAACTAGTGGAGGTGCTACAAGCAAATATCGATAGCATATATTTAGGAGGAGTTTCTACTTTAAGTTGTACATCTGCTCAATATGTGTAGTGGAGCAAATTCTTTACTGTAAGGCTGTTCTTTAAATGGAACATTAGCATCTTGCTAAAAAATATTGATATTTCTAAACTATTGGTCTGTCTAAAAAAGTTTTAGAGTTAGAAACTTAGCAGCTGAAATAAACTTCAAAATATTTCTTTTGGTTCCCACTAAAAATAGTTCAAAATATTTAAAAAGTAAAGAATTAAACATATTTTGCTTTAGCTGTAATTTTGAGACTGAAGGCTTTGTATTTTTTAATCAAGTCCTGAATGACTTTAAAAAGACGTTGCAGTTATTGTCACAGTGACTTTTGGGTAATGTGAATAATTAAGATCACAAATTGTTGTGTTCATTCTAAACTCATGATATTTAATTGAGCACTCCTTACTCATTTTCAGTAAGGAGTCCAACCTTTAATTAAAATGCTTATTTTAGTTACAGCTTTAGGCACCTTCCTGTTGTTATCCTTGCATTTTATTTCTAGTGATTCTTGAAGGAAAATTACAATAAAAAAACCTTCTTTTCATACTTTTCAATTTCAGCGCCAATGCAGGGTTTTCCTTGACTGTCAAGCACATTTGAATTGTAAAATTTTAGTGTAATACTGAAGCAGAGTTGCTTTGGTAGCTTTCCTGGGACATAACCACTCCAAAAACTGAAGTGATGAGTTTAGTTTAGGAAATTAAAAATTTTAGTGACTTCTTTTCATAAGGATAAAGTAATATATATATTTCTTTGACAGTGGGGATTGAACCCAGGGTCTTTGTGTTGAGCTACCTCCAGTATTTTATGTTTTATTTTAAGACGGGGCTTCCAATGGGCCTCAAATTTGTAATCTTCCTATCGCAGTCTCCAAAGTACTGGGATTACAGGTGTGTGCCACTGTGCTGGCTCATATGTCTGTTTATTTTATACTATACACATTGTCTAAATTTAAAATCTAGTTTAGACATTCTAAATCTACTAGTTTAGAATCTTGTAATATATATGTTAGGCTCAAGAACTGATTAATAGTTATATCTTCAAAGAAATCAATAATTCCAATTTCGGAGCATAAAAGTACAAAATGGCCTAGAATCCTTTAACATGCCAGAATGGAAAGAGGCTTTTAAAGATTAGAACTTTGAAACCAACTTGAAGAGACCCCCAGCTGGTCAAGAATGGAACTTTAGATCATCAATAAGAGTACCAACTTCAGTGGGCCAACTTCTCTGAATCATGAATTCATAATAAAGATTAAAAAAATAAAAATAATTCGTTACATTTGGAGGGTGATAAGGAATTGATGCAATCTGTTTTCTTTCATTCTTTCTTTTTTTGTTTTGAGATAAGGTCTTACTAATGTAGTTCAAGCAGACCTTGAACTCACTACATAGGCCGTGCTGGCCTGGAATTCTCTGCGATCCTCCTGCTTCAGCCTCTAAGCTCTGGGATGACAGGCGTGCACCACCATGCCTGCCCTGATGCATTCCTTTAACTCTGGAAACCAAAGGGGAAAAAATGAAACACTGGTTGTGCTTTGTCCTTTGTGAACTATACTTTAGGGTAACCAAATAATCTATAAAGGAAAGCTTCTTTCTTATATTTTATCCTAGCAAATAGATAAAGGAGGAATGATACCATTAATATGGCACAGATTCTGTTCTACCTAATAAATGAAAAGGGGGTGATAGAATTAGTATTTTTTTATAACCCTTAATGAATTCATGGGTAAAGAGTTTAGACAGTAATCATCAGAGGCTACGAATATCTCAAAAAAGAGAGATAAGCAGATACAACTTATCTCCAGGTAGATATAGTCATTGCTATTAGTAGTCTTGCCAGAAGAGCCATACCTGACTATGGTGGTCCTTTGTATGTAGCCCTTTTCATGTCTGTAACACTGCTTTATAGAAATGACAGGGCACAGAGATACTTGGGGATACAGTCAGCAGAATTCTGATTGTGAGAAAGTCTAAAGAATAAGACCTTGTTTCTTCAGAAACAAATGATAAGAACAAGAGAAAAGTGGAGGGGAAACCTAGAGGTTATTTAAGAGATTAAATGGTGTATTAACCAATTGCAATGGTGGACTTTATTTAGACTCTGATTAAATAATTGTAAAAATAATTATCAGACAATGGAAGACATGTAAACACTGAGTGCTTAACAATGAGGAATTACTTAAGTTTCAGTGTGAAAATGATAGTAATGTGATGTTTATAAAGAGCCTTTATCTTTCAAATATTTAGAAGTGCAATCACAAAATGATATGTCAGGGTTGCTTCAAAATACTCTGGGGAGGTTGATGGAGGTAATAGGATTGGTCACGAGTTAATACCTACAGTGGTGGTTTAGGGTGCTATTATATTTACTTTTGTGATAGTATTGCTTTTACCTTGTGTCCTAGAATTTCTGTCATGAGAGAGATCATAGCCCAAAAGAGTTAAGAGAATTGGACCCAACAGTAACAGTAGTACAGGATCAGAGCCGTAGCAGGGGTCTGTGTGCACTGCGGGAGGAGCACATATGGAGGGCAGGGTCGGGGAGGTTAGAAGCTTGTGCCCGGGCCAGCAGAGCATCCGGGGGCTTCCCAGGTACAAGACTTGCAAGTACCATGGTGGGAAGCTGTGGCAGCATGTGGCCTGTGAAGGAGCATCCGATTTGGGAAATCACTGTGGTTTTCCAGCAGAGAATGGAGTAGGCAACCACAATCCATTCATGGTTGTGTAAGAGGTTCAGCGAAGTAAGGAGGCAGAAGGCTGCAGTTTGGGAGTTATTGTCGGGGAAAGTTTAACTTGAACTGAACTTTTGACTGCTTGACAAGTGTAGACCATTGTTTAGAGATCTCGGAAGGAGTCCTTGAAGTGTCATCCTCAGAAGTTATCATAGTGGGGGTTAACAAGCTCACCCTTCCTCCTCTTCCTTTGTCCCTCAACAGCTAAGAGCAAGCAAAATTTCGTTATTATCCTTGTTTGACTTACAGTTAGTTCCTTGGTGAAGAAATATATATCCGGGAATAATAGATTCACATTATAACTCCTGTATTCTGTCCCTGCCTCATCCCTGTCACATGGGAACCCTTATAGTATTGTTGTATTTTAGCATTTGGCCTACCACCTAAGGGTGCATCACATTGCTGAAATTCCACCAACATGAACTTATTTATGAGAGAGATCCTGTAGGGAATGTGCCTAAAAATGGATGGAGGCAATGCACTTCCGGAAGTTGTAAGTAGAATGGTAAGGTAGTATACTCCTATTGCCTTATTTCCCCAAGCTATAGAACATTTAACAGCTTTATATAGCGTATCACTTCCAGGCTTAAGAATGGAGCACAAAGCCACCAACTGAATGTAGAGTAGTTGTGAACCTTAGGTCAGGGCTTGTTGGTTAGCATAGCTAACTCACTCATGGGGTGAGCGCTGCTCACGCCCTGTCTGACTACAAGCTTGGGTGAGCTACAGTCTTCCTGATGGGAGCTTTTCTTGTTCACACAGTAGCCTAGCACTGTGGGGGTGAACCTCTGGAGACTAGCCCAAACTGCAAAGCTCAGTCCCCACTACCAAGAAGTACTAACACTTAAACCTGAATACTGAGGTTTCAGTTTAGAAAAGGCAACTCATACATTAACATTTTTTCTATGGGGCCAGAGAGATGGCTCAGTGGAATAAGTGCTTGCCTGGCAAGTGCAAGGACCTGAGTTCAATCCCTGGTTCCACAAAAAACCAAAAACAAACAAACCAAAAAACCCCACATTTTTTCTGTCCTAAAAGAAAACAAAAAAACCCAACCAGGAATGCCATAGGTTTCCTTCCATTGGCCTAGGTTTTCCTAAGATCCTTTGCTCTAACCTCTTACTTCAAATGAGATAGATAACTGGTATTTTGCTTTTCAGTTGCTCAAATAAGAGTGTTTCTTGAGGGCCTAGGCGGTCCTATGCTGAAAACCCTAAGTGAGGAGCTGGGGGAAGGCCAGAGGCTCACAGTTCTGTGGTAGAGCTCTACAAGGCTCTGATTTCTGTGTGAAAGATACTGACCCATGTGAAGTTGAAAAGTGGGGTATCAACAGAGCTTTTTCCCCCCCCACCAAAATAAGCTGCTGCCACTGCTCTTTTCTTTTAAAAATAAAAGTGAGAGTCATATAATGTGAAATTAATTACTTAAAGTGAACAGTCCAGTGGTATTTAGTACATTTATATTGTGGGTAAATACCATCTGAGTCTAGTTCCAAACAATGCTGTTACCCCAGGTGGAAACTCTGTATCCCCTTAAGCAATTGTCTGCCCTTCCCTGGTCCCCAGCAATCATCAGACTGCAGGGTGAGCCTTTTGACATGAGGCTTAAAAGGAATGGGTGGGAATATCCAGGGAAGGGTGAGGTTGTTTTCAGAAGAGCAGAAGTAGGAAGCGAAGAAATATTGTGGAGTTAGGGAAGGGTGTAGTTGGATCCTGAGCTGAGCATTGGTGGATCCAATAGCGAGAGGATTGGGTGGGAAAGAGGCAAGTCCGAGAAGTAGGAATGGCTTCATGTCCACCATCTTTTAGAGCGTTGGACTTTGTCCTGTGGGCCTTGAGGTAGGGAGTCATAAGAATCCGATGTGCTTCTAGTGGGTTGCCGTGAGCTCTGTGCAAGCTATGTTCAGATTCCGGGGCGTCAAGATTGGAGCAGGGGGACCAGTTAGGGAGCTAACGCAGTGGAATAGCCACGATCTAGTGAGCAGTGCTGGAGACCCCGAGAAGACCCAGAGAAGTTGAGACTGCGTCAACACAAAGTGACAGCGGCCCTGTCTCCTCCTGCATGCACGATTCCCACTGACTTTCACAGACCCGAGACACGGGACGGTAATCATGTTCTAAATGGGCACTGGAGAGGACACTGCCTTTATCTTCCTTTCTGTTAGCAACTTCATTTGTTTTTTAAAATATACTTCTGTATAATCAGTTTGGATGAATAGCTCCATATTCAAATGCTGATTGAAAGATGCCCTTGATGCTTTAGCTTACTATACTGTTAATCATTATATGCACATATTTTAGCAGATGTATCATTTGTTTTAACTTACTATTATGAAAAATTAAAACACACCTACAATTAAAGGATAAATGGCACAATGCACTAGGATCCACCTGCTTACTACTTAGATTCTAAAGTTTTGTTTTGTTTTGTTTCGTTTTTTGGTGGAACCGGGGATTGAACTCAGGCCCTTGTGCTTGCCAGGGAAGTGCTTATTCCATTGAGTCATCTCCTCAGCCCCTTAGATTCTAAAGTTGACACACTAATTGCTTTTTGTATGTTTGCACACAAAAATATGTATATGAAAACATAGTGCACTTATATTTTTCACTGAACCCTTGGCAGGTTAGTTGTGCAGTTGCATTTCACTTTTAAGTACTGTAGCATGAATCACTTAAGACATCTTGAATATCTACTGTATAATAGTGATCTTTGAAACAGTGGCTTGTGTTTGAAGTAGGCATTCTCCAAGGTCACATCGTCCAGCTCCCAAGTGTCTTCATCTTGCACTGTGTGTAGTAGCATTACCTTTCACACTTTGGTAACATCATTGTATTATCTTGACTTTCGACATGTCCATGAAATGTTCATGCTGATTTTAATGTGCTTTTAAATTGATTTACTTAACATGTAAATGTCAACACATTTGTTTAGAGAGGAGTGCAGGGCTTCTGAGTGCAGGGCTTTGGGCTGTCTCTGTGAGTTACCTGCAGTGGCAAGCAGCAGTAAGGGCTGCAGTCGTAATAGGGGAGGAGGCCGTGGTGTCCAGCATGCGGCTGCAGGCTCTGTGACTACCTGCACTGTATGTATCGGACCTTTCACCAGGCTGAGGGAGGAACAGCGCCTCAGATGGCTCCGGTGGCATCTGCTTTTGTGTGTGTGTGTGGTACTAGAAATTGAACTCAGGACCTTCTGCTTGCTAGGCAGGTGCCTATGCCACTGAGATATAGCCCTAGCTTGCATCTGCTTTTATTTTTAATTTCAATAATGATCCAGAGTGTACAGGGGACTACCAGAAGGCTGTCCCTGCATTTGGCTTTGGGCCAGTGAGGGGTCACCTGCATCAAGATGTATGGGCCACACCTAGAGAGCTGTTCAGTTTCTGTGTTCTGCTGCTGTGTCCTACTTGTGGATTGATTCTTTGGAACGTTCTTTGTAGCCAAATATTAGAATATGTTGAAGTTATTAAATATTTAATATTTAAATTAAAGTGCATATTTTTAGAAGTCAACACAAATTCTCTAAGTATTATATGCCAAGTACTGTGCAACCTAGGAAACAAAAATTCAATGTATGTTCATAAAAATTGGAATATTTTAAAAAATAATTAATCATCTGAACTCATATTTAAGAATTTAGTGCTATTTTTGAATATTTTGTAGGTTACTGAAATAGAATAGGTCATATGAGCTACATTATTAATGTGCCCTAAACTTTGACTACTAACTAAATCTTTTAGTTAGATTATTAGCTAATAGCTGCTGCTTTTCTTTTTCTTTAATATATTTGGTTGTTGCAGGGTCTCACTATGCAGCTTGGACTTGTGGTGATCCTCCTACTTTCAGCCTCCCCAGCACTGGGATTACAGGTGTGCACCAGTATGCCCAGACTCTGGCCAGTCCAGCCAGCCCTGGGGCGCTGGCGTGGCATGTGGTGCCAGGGATTGATCCATGGTCCCTGTGCTTGCCTAAGCAGGTGCTTTAGTTCACTGAGCTATCTCGCCAGCCCCAGAAGATTTCTGTAAAAATATATTTATTCAATATAAATTATTCTGTTATTTTGCTTCTCTCTGTATAGAAACTTGATGCAGTGTAAAAATCATCTTCTTTCTTTTAATGTCCATACAGTTAAGTTGAGATATTCTATTAAAAGATCAGGAGTGATGTCACAATAATTTTTTTTTAATCTTTTATTATTTATTTGGTACAGGGTCTCACTACACAGCTTGGACTCAGTGATCCTCCTGCCTCAGCCTCCCCAGCACTGGGATTACAGGTGTGCACCTCCAGGGGGCGCCCAGGGTTCTGGGGCCAGCATGGCATGCAGTACCAGGGATCAAACCCTGGTCCTTGTGCTTGCCAGGCAGACACTTAGACCACCGAGCTGTCTCTTTAGCCCCATCTCAATAAATCTTGATGTGGGTCCAGGCACTGCTGCTAAGAAGCTCTGTGACTTTGAGCAGAGCCCTTTATCTCAGTAAGTTTCACTCATTTCTCTTATAAGATTGGGCTATACCATCTTACCAGAGAGTTAAGTTCTACAAAGACTGGAAGCATTTTGGAAGTGATAGAACAGTATGCAAGAAATTGAAGGAGTAGTTATTGCTTGTCAGTTGAACAGTGCTGTTTTCATCATAGAGTGTCTGGCTGGTCTAGTTCTTTTTTGCAGGGCAGGCGCTCACTGTGTAGCCCAGCTCAAACTCGTGGGCAGTACTCCTGTCTCGGCCTCCTGAGTGCTAGATTACAGGTGTGTGCTAGCATGCCTGGCTGACCAGGTCTAGTTCTGAAAACAGAAGATGTTGCTCCCTCCACTCAGGAGGCCAAGAGTAAGATTTATTGTTTCTGTGTAAAATGAAAAGATCTACTGAAATTTCATTCAGATTGCTTTTCATATTGATTCCATGAATGGAGAGTGAGAACGTTGCTTTTGTTTTTGTACAGAGTAGACTTGAATTGCTTAGCTGAATAAAGCACAAGGTTAGATAAAACAGTTTTTGTAAATACACCCTTTCTTCCTACTAAATTTTTGTCATAAAGTAGAGCAGCAAAGGAGATCCCTGGACCTAATGTGTCTTATAAGAGTGAAAACGTTGCATTTGTGTGCTTGGTGAGGAATTGAGGTCTTCTGTATTCCTGATGTTACGAGCATCTTGTTTGGTGCTATCATCCGCAGCAATCCTTGTGCTCTCTGTACTGGATCAGACCAACAGGCAGAATGCCAGTTTATTTTGCTGGGAAAAAAGTTTTTGGAATTCTGTTCAGGGGACTGTATTGAGTTGTATATTTGTCATTGTAAAAGTTTTAATTTCGTCTAAAAATTTCAGCAAAATTCAGTTCCTCTCTTAGACTGTTGGTGTGTTTCAACACCTTTATTGCCTGCCCCATTTTCATCTGACATCCTTGGGAACTGTTATTCATCCCCATTACAGACTGCCCCACCTTGCTATGGCAGCCTAGCTTGATATTGTAGTTTATAGCTCCTTTGATGAGATTTAGAAATATTGTAGTTCTCTAAGTACTGTAGGTGAAATTCCTGAAGGCTAACCAGTGTATGTGTGGTCTATTATGAGAATACAGTGTAATTTTTTTTTTTTTTCTTTTTTCTGTAACTAGGGATTGAACTCAGGCCTTTGCGCTTGCCAGGGAAATGCTTATTCCACTGAGCCATCTCCCTGGCTCTTGTGTGGTCTATTATGTTGTACCCTCAGCCAACAAATATTTAGCACCTACTATGTGCCAAATACTTTTTTTCTTTTCCTTTTTCCTTTCTCCCCTGCCTCCCTTCCC
>NDGN011369832.1:0-11066 GCA_002564285.1 Tympanoctomys barrerae
TGAGAGGGTGACCTGCAGTTCCATGTGTGCAGCACAACTTAACGTTTACATACCGCATCTGTGCTAAGACAGGTCTCTATATGCCGGAGACATTGCTGGAAAGGGTGTGTGCCTTGGGTGGCTGTGTAGACAGGAGACATGCGCTCTCGAGCTTTTACTGTATATGATTCTAAAGTGTAGGATTCTGGATTCATACACACATATACTTTTTGTGCCTTTTAATATTTGTAGAACTGTGAAACAAAACTTTTTACTTTCGTTGAGTAGTTTTCTACTTGCATTGAGTAGTAAAATTTTTGCTTATGGTGAATTCTAATGAAAATTTATATGCTATTTCTAGGAATGTGTCTTACTTTTATTTCATATATTTTCTGTACCAGGAGAACTTGCGACCTTGTGCTTGCTAGGCAGGTTCTGCGTCGCTGAGCTATATCCCGGCTCCTTAATAATGTATTTGTAACTTTTGTTTGTCTATTGAGTAGAGCCAAAGTGTTATTACCTTCAGTTTTTTTTGTTTTTGTTTTTGTTTTTGTTTTTGTTTTTGTGGGGTTGATTAGAAGTAAATTTGTTGGCCACAGAAATGCTCACTCATCCACAGGTACATTCAGGTATGTGTACAATGCTTGAGTTACTCTGGAAGATGCCACAAATTCTGAGAAGACAAAAGTGAAAAAGCAAAAGCAAAAGAAACATGTACATAAATGTGTATAGCACTTTTCTTACATTTGTGAAATAGTTGCGCAGTAATTAATAATGTCATTATTAAAATTTGAGTACTCTGCCAGGCACTGTTTCTCTGTGAGTACATCTCTGTGTGTGTAAATGCCCAGATCTTGTGTACAACAGTATGTATGTACTTTCATTTTTGATTGAGGGTGTACAACTCCTGATGTGTCAGTCTACCATAACTTAAGAGAAAATAGCCTTGAACTATTTAATAACTACTTTTACCCTCCCTGTGGTCCTGGGGACTAAATCTAAAGACACACAGGCCACTGAACCACACCCCTGGGGCCTTAACTACTTTTGAAGATTTTTGTTTTTGCTTTTGGCTTCTTCATTCCCTTGAAAAGCTGTATTTGCTACAATAAAACCAAGAACCCTGATCTGCATATCTTTGTGGTTAGTTGGTTGAAAGCCAGTATTTAAATTTCTTTGAAGTCTCTCAGTGCCTGGTATCTCAGGATGAGGAGCTCTTCAGGAGGGAGCATGTGTGTGTGGTTTTTGGTCTTGTGCATTTTGTGACAAAGGAATTACCCTTTGAATCGCGCTGCTCCCCTGAAGCCCCTGGAGCTCCGGCTCAAGCAGCACGGGCAGGCTGTGCAGTGTCCCTGACGTCATCTAGCGTATGCAAGAGCCCTGCTATTGTCTTACGGCTACAGCAGGGCTGAAGATTGCAGTATTTGCTTTGCTACTGCACCCAGTGCTGTCCCTGCTGCTACCTGGTCTTGCTTCACAGCATCTGAGAAGAGCCACGCTGCCCTCCTTTGCCTAGTGGATTTTCAGAAGCCTCTGTTCAGCTTTGGGTGCTGTCGGAGACCTTGCTTTTCATTCACCGGGAGAAAACTGCAGCTCATAGGAGGATCTGGCAGCTGGACCCAGCTCGGACGCATTGTCTGGCTTCGTGACCCCTGCTGTGTAGCCTGCTCATCCCTGCACTCTCATAGGCACTTTCTTTTCTTTTTCTTCCTTCCCTTTTTTTCTTTCTTCCAAAAAAATTTTTTTAAAACCAGCTTGAGGAGCCAGCCATGTTTGGCACTGAATCTTCATGTAAGTAAATGGACTGCACTTCTCTGCAGTTTAGAATCTGCTTGCTGTCATGGTGGTGTGGGCTTGGAATTCTTAGCGCTTTTCTTAGATCATTAATGATATTAGTGTTTTGGGTCTAAATACAGGGAGACTGGCCTCAGAAGGTCCTCCCCTTCACAGGATTATTCATTCTTGAGGGCAGGGATGGCAGTGTGATAGAAACCGGGCCTCCAGGAGGGAGGTAGGAAGACAGGACCTCACAGCTCTCTGGAATGTGCTAATTGATGGGATAAGGCCTGTCACTGACCTATTGTTGTGGGCTCAGAATGGTGCTCAAATCCTAAAATAGATGCTGGAAGATCTGAGACGATGGTGTTTATAGAGAAAGGAAGGGCTAACATTTTTCATCTTGGAGAGAGAAGGATACCATGATACTCTTTGTATTTTCACAAAAACAGATTAAATATGTAGATTTTAAAATAGCCTTATGTTTGAAGATGGATTTGTTTTCACAGAGACTCCACTTTTATAATGTTCGGTAGCCTCACTGTCCGGCAGCACTGTATGCATCTGAAAACTTACACAGTGAGATTGCTGTGGTGCAGAGCAGGCCATGCACAATGGGCTGCGCTGGACAGCAATTGTAGCCCTCGGAAAACTGGTATTTAAAATGTGGTAACTTGCCTGATGATTACTTAATGTTGGGTACAGACTGATGTAATTTGTCAGTGCAGTTGTATAGGCTTTGCAAAATGTTTTGTCATTATCTATAAACAAAGGTGACAGTTGAGAATTTCTGAAGATACTTAATCTACTGGCCTAGGGCATTGAACAGCAGCATTACATTTAGGGAACTGATTACTTATGGACCTGTTATTTGCTTTACTTTCTGATTTTAGGTGTCAGTGTGACTATTTTAGTAGCTGATGATTATTGCAGAATAGTAGTGTTTTAAGAAAGCTAATAATTCTGAGTTCTTTTGTGTCTTGATTGGCTTTTCTAAAGCATTGTTTTTATTGTTTCATTTTGGAAGCTTCTCATATCTGAAATTATGACCCTGCTTAATAAAGTCGAAGACAGAATAATGGTAAGATGTAATGTCTCACTCAGCATATGACAGCATTGTCTCCCTAATGATTTTAAAATAACTTTTGAGTTCGATTACTAGTACATTCAGAATTAATGTCACCCAGGACACAGAAGTGGACCAGTAAGTGGCAGACACCTCCTAGTTTCATTTCAGTCAAGGAATTTTGTTTATGTAGGAAGCTAGGTATGGGCAGAAATACATCGTATACTGAAGGAAAACTAGTTCTATCATTGTATTTAGGACTTGGAAGGTGAAACTCAGTGTGCGAGACTTTGGGCTCTTGAGGTCAAGACTGCTACCCTTGCTTCGCCTGTTTTAATTAAATAGACGTACAGCCTTTCGTGATCATCAAACCTGATCTTTTGATAGTATTCCTTTACAGTGTCTGAAAAAAAAATTGATGTACTCTTCATAAAAATGCTAGTTGTTTTTGATCTCCATATTTACTAGATTACTGAACAGAATAGAATATTTAGAAAACAACATTATCATGTAGATATTTAGTGTTTTTGGTTAACCAAATGTTAAGTTCTATTTCTTGCTTGTCATGAGATGCTCATAGATTTATACTGTTAAGGGACATGAAGGTAGAAAATGGGTGCATTTTTTTTAGATGAGAATATATCTTAAGTCTGTATTCAGAGTTAGAAAAAGTGTGTTTTCTTTGTGTTTTTCAAGCATAGCTTTCTAGGCCTTTGATTTCCACCTTTTGGAGGTCATTTTATAGGCTTGAAACTGTGTTTAGTACATGCATAAAAAGGTCACATTTGAAATTCTAATTAGTGTAAAGGAGTTTCCTTACCACCTGTGGTCTTTTTACTAAACTGTCTTAAGAAATAGCTTAATTATCTACTTTGTATGCAGTACAGTAAGTCATGGGAAAGTTTTTTTTTCTCACTTATTCTAAATATTTTACAGTTTTATTCATGATTTTTGGTTATACTACCTATTTATATCAGATTTTTTTTTACTTTTAAATTGAAGTGTGATTTCAGTATAGCAAGACGCATGACTGTCAGTTCAGTGCCTTTTGGCCGCGTTTGCACCTGAGGAGCGCTAGCCAGATCAGAGCAGAGAACGTCTCCTTTCCCAGGAAGTTCTGCTGCGGCCTCCCTAGTCACTGTCTCTTCTCCTGTGTGCCAGTAGGGGCTACCGTGCGGGCTTTTGGTGCCATAGTCTTACTTCGCAAGTGATCTGTTTTGATTTTCGTTCCTTTATCGTTGTTCTTTGCCTACCACAGAAAGAAATGTCTTTATTTTCAAATATTGGCCTAATTAAGTTGATTTCATGTTTTTGACCATTAATTCAAGAATTTACAGTAAACTGAGTGTCATATAATATGTCGTGCATCACGGAAATAATATTGCTTGACCTAAATGCTCCCCTTAAAAAATTTTCAAACCACAAAAAAATTGTATACCCCAGTTCATCGAAGTTAAAGTACTATACAGGTACAGCAACACAATTTATGCCTAACGTTATTTTAGTCACTACCTTCAGTGGTACCAGTTTTGTCTCTGTCATTTAATGTATAGGAACCTCCCATAGTTTTATAGATCAGCCATCATGTATTTTGGGCCTGCTTTTATAATATTAGTAGGTTAATCATTACGAAGTGGGAAATGTAGTTGTCTGAGGTGTTCTTTATCTGTTTAACATTTTTATGTATTTCATTGAGCTTTTACTTTTTTACTGAAATTTCCCATGTAAAAAAAATGAAAGCAGTACATCTGTTCTTTATCTACTTTGAAGAAATGAAATTTTAGTTTCAGAGTAATTTAGGTATAAGAAGAAAGTACTGTCAAAGTTTTATTGAAGGTGTTCATTAAAATATGTATTTGGGCTACTTAATTTAATGATAGTTTTTATTTAAAATAAATCAGTTGAATTTCTCAGTATTAAATTTTTTTTTCTAAAACACATTTTTTTTTGTGGAATAAGGATAGCTGGTTAGGAGACAAAATATTTATAGGGTAAGAAAAACTGGTTTTGGTTACATCCTCCGTCATAAAGCTAGTTATTCCTTAAAGAATAGACACTTTAAATATGGTGAACATTTACTAGTTCAGTTCTCTTTTTTCCCCTTTCCCGTGTTTAACTTTTTCACCTCTCCAGGGTACTATTGAAGGGTACCATGTAATATGTGCTGTGGGGGGAGTTGTATCTGGTGTAACACATTAATATGTCATCTCAAGACCTGCCTTTTAGCCCAGTGAGGCTACTGGGAAAGTGTATAATTACCTAATGAGAAACAGTGTATACCTGGGGCAAATAGCATCATTTTATTCTTCTTCCCCAGATTTTACTGTACTTACAATAAACTAAAGAGAATATCTGAACATCTTTGGCAGAGGAAAGGAATCCCTGAAGTACCAAGAAAATGGCAATGTCAGATCCACCTGGCTGAACTTCGTGGAGATGGAAGCTGATAGATGAGCAGTTAGGAGATCCACAGTTCTCTGTAGCTTTGGTATGACTGGTTCCCACATCTTCCCTTGCATAATTTGGGTCCCCACACCACTTTGGGTAGGTGGCCAGACTCTGAGGTAGATTTGAGCACGTGTCCCTAATTTGTCTATGATAGGCACCAGGAGGTCAGCAGTTGCTTTTTATTTTCATGATTGGTAAGTGCATTAAATTGGAACTGTCTGCTTTTCAGTTCCTCCCAACTTTCATGTGGCTGTTAGTATTTAGCAATGTTGGATTTTCGATGCTTTCATTTGATTTATATACTTAAATGTACATGTGAAATCTCTTCTCTAGGCATGCACTTAGATCATTATATGTAAAAAATATTACATGTTTTTAGTTTAGTAAGAATAACACAAACTGTTGTTTTACAAATAAGAAAAAGCAATTTTGGATTGCAGAGATTGGTGCTGGAATATGGCTGCATTAGAGTTTGGAGAGTTAAAGGCCAAAACTTCTTTACTTATATACTGTGTCATCTTCTGACAACATAATTTTGACATTTTAATATTTAGAGTCAAGAGAATATTTTAAACTAAGAAATAACTTCTCTTCTGGATATTTATATACTTATTTCACTAGCACAAAAATGGAATAAAAATTCCAATAGTTTATTTCCATTTCATATTTAGTCTCCCTGATTATTAGTTTGTAATTTGTTCAGCAGAAACTACATGAATTTTCAGTGATTTGTTGTTTTTATTGTCACAGTGGACTAGATTCATATCCTGTATAAACTCTAGGGGTTGGGGGGGGTCAATCAGTGAGAATCACCATATATGGGAACTCATAGAATCTCCATGGAATTACACAGGATGTAAATAGGACTCATTGTTGTTATGGATTGTTGAGCTAGAAAAGTCACTGATTACATCTGTATTTTTAAAACAATAATAGTAATTGCATTAAATACTTGGAATACTATTAAACTTTCAGTATGATATATAGAATGCTAAACTACGAATTGTATGGTCATTTTTGTTTGATGCCTTTTTAAACAGTATTGATTTCCCTCTTTTTTTCCTAATTAGTGTAAGGTATTAATATATTTCTGAGCTACATCCTCAACCCTTTCCTAATTTTTTATTTTCAGACAAGATCTTGTTCATTTGCTGGGTTGCTTAGGCTGGGCTTGATCTTATGAACCTTGTGGCTCAGTCTCCTAAAGTACTGGGATTGTAGGTGTGCACCACCATGCCTGGTTAATGATGTGTTTTTAGATAGAAAATATATAGACTGTGAATTAAAAGTCATACTGGCTAGGGTCAGGAGATGGCTCAGAAGAATAAGCACTTGCCTGACAAGTGCCAGGGCCTGAGTTCAATCCCCAGTTCTGAAAAAAAAGGGGGGAGGGGCTGGGGAGCTGGCTCAGTGGAATAAGTGCTTCCCTGGCAAGTATAAGGGTCTGAGTTCAGTCCCCAGTTCTGAAAAAAAAATGTCATACTTGCTGAGCCAGAATAGGAAGTTGTAAGATTTTTAAATTATATGTTGTTTGTATTAATCATGGCGTCAGGTGATTATGAACTGGGAAACCAAGAGGCAGCTTAGTGCGCGCTGTAGAAATGGCAGCAGGTACGTGCTAGCAGAGCGGCTGCTCTGCTGCCAGTCGCCTGGCTTCGGCTCCTAGCTCCACCATGTACTACCAGGCTTTGACCCTCTGCCGCTGAGCTCAAAGTACACTTCCTTAGTGAGCTCTTGGTGGTAGGGGAACTAGCCTTTGAGGGCCAGGACGTCTCATGAGGGGCCCTTACCAAGGACCCTTGCGGAGAGTAGCGTCCAGCAGTACAAGACTGGCCGAAGGAGGCGATTTCACTGCCTAAGACTGACTGGGTAGAGAACTCGAGTCCGCTAGGGAACCTTCGAAGGGATGAAGCTCCTACAGTGTGGGATGAAGTGGAGCGCGCTGGCAGATGCCCCGCGGATTTCTCCCTCCTGGTCGCTTTGTGGCAGGCGTACTAGTCGGTCACGGCACTCCTTAAGGAATGACTGAAGTCACTGAAATTTGGGATGTTCTCCTCTTAAAATACTTTATGAGAGCACATGTTTTCCATGTCATTGGATAGTCATTTAAGTGAATATTTAAACTTATAAAAACCTACTGAATAAAGAAAATATTAAGTGCTTCAGAAATGTATGTTTAGATGCTAAATAATTTGTGTCATGTTATGGTGTTTGGTGGTGTCAGTGGGCGGACGACTCGGAGCCATCACAGGTTTCCTTTGAATGCAATTTACAACAGTTTAAAGCTATATCCCAGTAACTAGCAGGATACTTGGCATATATGACCTAATTATAAATTTGGATATATCATGAATTAAGGTGTTCTTGCACATATGTCACATGGGGGCTAATGCTCAGTTTAATAAAATTTGCTAGGCTAAGAAGTTTATCCCACATTACTGATACATGTCAGTGAATAATTCTCATCCTTGAAAGCAGGACCAGTGGACACAAATGGAATAGACATGTAAATTTTTGTGACTAATTAACTATGCCTCATCTAATGTTCACTTACCATTTTTATTTTAATGTGTTTCATTATGACACTTTATGTGAATTTTGCGAACATATTCATCCTCTCACCATTTTTCAAGATTTTAGTGATGATAATGAGTTACTATAATGATCAATTTATTTATAGTACAAAAATAGAATCATTTATTTATAATTGTTATAATTCCTGGACTGAAAAAACTATCTTCCATTTGTTCTTGATGTTTTCAAACTGTTAAAGTCAGGCTTTTGGCATATGCTGGGCAGTAGCAAGGCCGATTCGAATATATGTAGGAATTAGGGACTCATGGTGACTCAGTTGGATTGTTGCTTACTGCTTTCCCCGCCCCGGCCGCTTCTAGCACACTTAGGACTGGGGAGAGGTTTTTGTTGGGCTTTGGCCTAGAGATACACATGGATATTCCAACCATGGTCTTCTCTCAGAAGCCTGGAGTTTCTCATCTGAAGTGTTCTTAGATTATTTCAATCTAGTACTGGTTCAGTTATCTATAGTTATGTAACAGACTGCAGACTACCCCCAAGCACAGTGGCTTAACAGGAGTGTATGTTACTGTCTCACAGTTCTTCCGGTTAACTGGCTTTCGTTGCTGGCTCTCACCAGGCGGTTGTGATCAGAGTTGTATTGGTGCCTTTAAAGGCCCCTCTGATCTGGCTAGCTGTGGCTCTTGGCCACTAGTTTAGACTGTCTGCTGACTTGGGGCTGGGTACTGACTCAGAGCTCAGAGGGAGTATAGAAATAAATGCCTATTATTGCCTTGTTCCTGTGGCTCAAGCTCCTTGTAGGACTGGTGTTAGGTTTAGGAAATACTCTGTTACTAAGAGACTAAGGTAGAAACTCTAAAATGTCCTATAAAGTAGCCTTAGAAGTCTTAGCTGTCACATCCATCATATTATATTTGCCATGTAAATTACTAAGATTATCCAGGTTCGAAGGGAAAGGAATTAGAAAAACTGACCCTTCCTCCCTTCTTTGTTTCTTCAGTACTGTGGATTCAATAATCCAGGGGCTTTACATTGAGCCATATCCTATTTCTTTTTATTTTTTTGAGATAGGGTCTCCCTAAGTCACTAGCTAGGATCAAACTTGGAATCTTGTGTCTCAATACTTATTCTTGTGGCCAAGTCTCATTGTAGAAGAGAATATAATTGGGAATATGATAGTGGTCATTTTTGAGAATTCAGTTATCTATAGTTATGTAACAGATTGCAAACTACCCCCAAGCACAGTAGGAATATGATAGTGGCCATTTTTGGAAAATAATTTACTACAAATAGTTTTTGAACTCCATGAAATAGTTCCCTACAGGTATTGTTGAGATTTTGTAAGTTGGAGAATCTATGGGTTTTTTTTATATAAAGAGCAAGAAAGTGACTATTTTAAACTTGTGTACTGTCTCCTTTGCCATCACTCAGTTTGGCCATTATTAGATAAAAGCATCCATAGACAAATAAGCATGGCTGTGTTCCTATAAAACTTTATTTATGGACACTGAAATTTGAATTTTATAAAATTTTTATATATCAATAAAAGTATTGTTATTTTAAATGCAAAAATAGTCTTTAAAATTATTATTTTTAATTATATAGAATATAGGAATAACATACATTCATATATTTTAAATAATTTTGATATATGGGAAATACTCGTTTGGGGTTTGGGGTGCTAGATATTGAAGCCAGGGCGTTATGCATGCTAGTCCCGGGCTCTGCCACTGAGCTGTATCCCTGAGCCTTTTGTGTAGTTTTCAAAATTTGAGTCAAGATCTCGCTCGTTACCCATCCTGGGATCTAACTTTCAGTTCCTCTGCTTCTTTTTTTTCCTCTAGTGGCTGATTATAGGCATGAGCCAATATCCCTGACTTTGGTTTTAAATGTTATAAATTTAAATTTATAAATCATTGTCTGTTTTACCCATTATGGGGCTCTTACATAACATTTTGTTTAAAATCTCTACTAGAATGAATGAAAGGAAAAAAAAAACAAAACCAAAATCCTATGCTATTTATAGTCTTTGATTCTAATCTGTTCTTAAAGTAGTCTCTTTAATTCAGTTCCACAGGTACTGAATTTAGTAGAACAGCTTTTGTGAAGCTAGTAATGGGAGAGTAAAAAACTTTGAAGACATGCTCAGTTCACCTGGGCCTCGGGTGGGGCAGACAGTGAGGGCGGCAGCAGGCAGGGAGAACGGGGCCGTGGTATGAAAACTGTGGGGTAAGTCTTACTCAGGTAGGGCATTGTAGGTGAGACAGTTTTGGCACCAAAAAAATTGGCTCTCATTTGAGTTAACATGCAGAATATGGTAAGATAAGCCAGCTTTTTCTCTAAATAACTGTATTGATGAATAATTTGCATGATAAAGTATAATGTATGTATTTTCAGTATACATTTTGATGAATTTTGACCAGTGTTTATGTACACATATACATCATTGTAATCAAGACAAAGAAGGTTTTCATTTCTCTAGAAAGTTCCCTTGTGCCTCTGCAGTCAATCTCTACATCTAGAATTTCATGAAATTGAACTGTGAAGTAATGTTTCATTTATGTTTACCTTTTTTGTTATAACAGTGTTTCCAGCCTTGTTGTTGTGGCAGTTCTTTCTGTTTCTGGGTAGTTGAAATAATGTCGTTGGTTCGTCCATCTATCTGTCATCATTGAGTAATACCTGTCTTGGGTTCTTACAAATAAAGCTGCTGTATGAACACTCATGTATAGTCTTTATCTTAACATGTGTTTTCATTTTTCTTTCTCAGCAGTTGTATATTTAGAAATGCAATTGTTGAGAAACTGCTAAACCATTTTCCAGAGTGATTATACATTTTACGTTTCCACCAGGAATGTGTAGGAATTTATTTGCTTCACACCTTTGGCAGTATTTTCTATGATCAACCTTTTTAATTTTTGCAGTTTAGTAGATGTGTAATTTAGGTGATTTTAATTTGCATTGTTCTCATTTTTAAAGATGTTGAAAATTGTACTTATTGGTCATTATATATCTTCTTTGGTGAAATGTCTGTTTAAATAATTTGTCTACTTAGATTTTAGTTTATCTTCTTACTGAGCTTTGAGAGTTCACACATTTTGTCAGATACACATGTATATATGCACATATACAGTTGTAGGAGACACCTCCAGTTCCTGGTCTCGGTCCAAGAAGCCAATATTTGTAATCCCAAAGTTACGTTATTGGAATCCCGTCAAATTGATTCCAATCTACCACTTACAATGCAACCCACGGCGAAAAT
>NDGN011369855.1:0-10606 GCA_002564285.1 Tympanoctomys barrerae
CCTTGAACTTGCCAGGCAAGCGTTTATTCTACTGAGCCATCTCCCTCATCCCTGTAAGTATATTCTGTATGACTCTCTTCCTGCAGAGAACTCTAACCAATACATCTGTACTTTTTTATACATGGAAGGGCAAAATTGGAAGCCAGTGAAATGTCTACTAACATAACAGTAAATAATCTGGCAAGTGAAATATTTCACAGCCATTAAAAATGATTATTAGCAAGATTTTATGATAACATGAAAGAGTATTTATTTTGATGATAAATAAGAAAGAGAGGGCAATAGCCTTCATCCTGTTAGGATATAGAAAGTTACCAGAAATCAATGTGCTCCTATCTCAAAGGAAATAAAATAGAAGGGGGACTTGGCTAGCGTAAGCTCTTGGATGGTTTGGCTTCTGCAGAGATTACTTCTTTTCCTGCCTTTAAGTGGCCCACACTGCAGATCATGTTTCTTTTCCCACCTTTAATACATGTAAAACCTTGCTAACTTTTGCGTGTATTGACCAATTCTTATATCAGGATAGCAGGAACCTGGAAAGAATCTAGAAGATTCTTGGTAACATTTTTAGTGAAGCTAGCCTGGAGGTAGGGCCTTTTTGGCAAAAGCTTTGTTTTATTTTGTTTTGTTTTGTTTTGTGACAAGGTCTTGTTATGTAGCCCAGGTTGGCCTTGAACTTGCTGCAGCTCTACTGCCTCAGCCTCCTGAGTGCTGGGATTACAGCTTTGACCCATCACACCCAGCTGGGTCCAGTTTTATTTCTTTTTCTTTGCAGTCTGCGTACTCAAGGTGAGAAGGGGCTCACTGCTTTACTTCTTTTATTTCCTCCTCTTTCCTCTGGGAGGGCTCTGGTCCCTTTCTTGTCCCTTCTTTCCGTCTGAGGCTTTGGTCTGTCAGAAAATTCAAATCCTTTTAACTTCCTTTCTGATGTTGGTTGTCAGGGATAGGCAGGGAACTAGAGGATGGAAAAAAGTAATGGAAACTGAGGAAGTACTGTCCTGGCTCCAGGAACAGTTCTTAGTGCGTTCCACCAGGTAGGAGGGGAAGGGGAGCATGTGACCTCTGGATTTTACCTGTCAGTTTTGGTCACTCAGTGTGAGTGCAAGTCAGTTAGGCACTGCCAGGCATCTCCCTTTGGCCCACTTGCAGAACAGACCATTTTAGGTTCTACTGGGACCAAGAGAGCTTTTACAAACTATGCCGACCACATGTATATGACCTAGAGTTTAGTGTGATTTTTGCCTCCATGCAATTTTTTTTTTCCAACAGTCTCACTATGTAGTTCCAGCTGGCCTCAAACTCACTTTGTAACCCAGGCTACCCTTGAGCTTCCAGTGATTCTCCAGCATTAGCCTTCAGAGTGCCCGAGAGTAATAGGGTGTGTCCCATGCCTGGCTGCACCCATGTTTTGTGCTGATACTTTGTTCAGCTTTCTCACTATTTGGGGGAAAACAGCTATCAGTAACTTGGCCTCCTCTTGAGCAGCCACCTACCCCAGCCTGCCCTTTTTGGTGCTCAGAGTCTCATCTGATGTTGTATCCCTGGGTATCCTTAGTGAGTCACTTTCTCAGGGCCTTGTGTCTTAAGACCTCAGGGAGCCATCCCAGCCCACCTTCCTACCGGCTTGGCAACCATTTGAGTCCATCGTACGGGTCAGTCAAGTAGTCCCACCATGTTTGTCTCCGTTTCCTTTCCGGCTGATCTTGCAGGCCCTGGAGATCTCACCCTGATAGATCAGAGGTGAAGCCCACTTTCAGGGAACAGGAGTCTCCTCCCCAAGTCTCTTCTAAATTGAGTTAGATCCCATCACTGTTTCTTCAAACATAAATTTAGGTAACTTAGAAACTTGTACGTGAGGGCCTGAGTAGAACAGAGGGAATAGACAGTAAAGGTCAACCCAACTGTCCCTGAGGCTGCACAAGTAGAGTTGGTGTCAATAAATTGCAAAACTTACCCTTGTACTTAGAGCTTTTCTTTTTCTCTCTTAAATGACTATCAATATGTGTTGTCTCTATTGCTTTAAGCAAAGTAATTGCCGAAGTTTTATTATTGGGATAAATGAAAGAAATACTGTTTCTCAAGTAGAATGATTCCTTTGATGATCCCATGCCCAAACACAGATCTGTCTCAGGATATAGTTCTCTCTCACCTGTTTAATGAAAATAACCATTAATAGTGAGAAAGCTGAATGAAGTATCACCACAAAATGTGGGGGCAGCCAGGCGTGGGGAATACCCTCCTATCTCGGCACTCTGAAGGCTGAGGCAGGAGGATCACTGGGAGGCCTGCTTATACTCCTTTTTATAGTTCTTAAGGCAGTAAATCAGTACCCTCGTTGTACCCCTTAGACAGCTTTTAGTCCTACAGTGATTTGTCTTGCCCATAAGAGATGCCCCAGAAGCAGAGGGGACTGTTTGAGTTCAGGTTTCCTTGTCAGTGGTAAATATGCTAAAATATAATAAATGATTCATCCAGTTTCCAGAAGATACTGGTAGGTTTGCAGATGTTTTTCAAACTTTGATTCTTGCTTTTAATTTCCTGTAGAAGATGTCTGATTTGTTTTGGCCACTTGCTGTACCTCAGATCCTTAAGACCCAATTGCTAGACATGGCCTTTACTGCGTTCAACAATCAGGATCTAGAGGAAGATGAAAGGAGAAAGGTTAAGAAAAAAGACAAACCAAAATGATGGGTGTCGCAACTGGTGATGCTTTAAGCATACCCAAGGCATCCAGGGGAATACTTAGGGCAGATTAAGGCAAGGAAACTGACATGGGCATACAACTGTACCAAGCCACAGGCATTGTCTGATGACTCACCTGCCTGACTCATGGCTCCAGAGGATTGAACACCCCCACCCCCACAAAAGGGCTAGGTCAGCCAAAACTCTCACCTCCCTTTCTGATGAAGAGGAATGAAGGGATCCTAAGCAGTCTGCCATGCCCTTGTTCACAGACATCTCCAGTCTCCCATGAGAAACTGCAGGTGACAGTGAATGTCATCAGCAGGCAAATTCAACTCCCTATAGATACAGAAGAGGCTTACTCTGTTTTAACTTCTTTCTCTGGAAAACCAAGCTCTAGATCTGTGGCCATAATTAGGGTTAAGGGGTGTCCTAGTCAATTTCTTTACAACTGTTCTTAAATGTTAGAATATCAAATGTTCAACCACGAATTTTTAATCACTCCATGATGTCCTACTCTCTTACTAAGAAGAAATTTACTAGCAAAGTTGGGGAAAATTCTCTAATTCTGACAAAAGCCAAAGTGGATTTTACTTGTTGGGAATATACCAGCCTACCCTGCCTAAGGGAAAGTGGTAGCTTCAGCTATGCTAGTAAAAGAAACTACTAGACTAACTTTGGGGCAAAAACTAGAAGCCCTGACACCCCATCAGGTCAGGGCTATTTTTGAGACAAAAGGTTACTTACGGTTGACAAGGGAATAGCTTTCTAAGGATCAAGTCATGCTTCTAGACCCCCTTAAGTTTACCATGAAGACTTGTTCTACTCTTAATCCTACCTTACTTCTGGCTACAGGCTTAAACCTTAGCCATTATTATTATTATTATTATTATTATTATTATTATTATTATTTTAGTGGAACCAGGGATTGAACTCAGGCCCTCGTGCTTGCCACGCAAGCACTTAGTCTACTGAGCTATCTCCCCAGCCCTCGCCATTCTTGTGAATAGGTGGTTTCCCAGGGCTACGTAAGCAGTCGGGACATTGGTAACTTGCTTCTCCAAGGCCCTGAGGAAGTATGGTTCATTGATGGAAGTAGCTCTGTCCACGAAGGACATTGAAAGGCAAGGTTATTTACACAAATTACAAATTCACCTTTCTGTTGCTACATGTCCATACAGCAATTTGCTAAGAAAGGGACTTACTAATGAATAATCATCTGTAAAGCACAAGCAGGAAATTCTATAATACCTAGAAGCGATGGATCTTCCTAGGTAGGTTGCTTTCATTCTAGATTCACCTTTCTAGGATAAAACCAGCACCACATGAACTGTCTGAGGAAAAAGACCACTAAAAGAAGAAATAGTCCTACAAACCTCTATTAAGACCTGAGGCTTTTCTTTAAATAAGCAACCCTTTAATTTTGCTTTAGGTGCAGGTTTTTCTTTTTTGTTGTTTTATTTTGGGGCACTGGGAATTGAACTCAAGACCTTGTGCTTGCCAGGCAGGTACTTACACCACTGGGCCAACTTCCTGCCCCAGTGCAGGTTTTTCAACCCAGCCAGTGAGCCATCCATCCCAAAATAGTTAGAAAGAGTATAATCCCTAGTAAGTAGGGTGTATAGCTCCTTTCGGTCAGAAGGAGCGATTTGAAGGCAGAAACCACTACATTCTCACAATTCCACAAAGAATTGTAGGGATTTAAGTCTCTTCGAAGAAACGAGGCAGGAGATTAGGGCATGGACGTTGGCTGGGCAAGCAGATAAGACCTGCCAATCATAGAGATCCAGAACACATGTGCAGAAAAACAGTTCCTAATTCTACACCTGGAACCAGTCAGCAATTCTTGCATGAGATTCAGCAGGTTTTTGATAGAATAGCTTGGCTCTGACAGCTGCCAGGCTGGGAAAGATACAGGAGACTTCCACTGTTCACCTCATTGCCACTGTAGGCATTTTCAGTGGCTTTTTCTCGTTCTTCAGAGTGTACTTCTTTTTCAACCTTTAACAAATATAAAACCTGGCTAAAAAGAATAAAGTGGGGGTGGCATGTCACTGAGTGGTAGAGTACTTGCCTAGCATGTGCAAGGGCCTTGGCTTAATCCCTAAAACCATACTACATATAAAAGAAATAAAAAGTATGACATCAAAAAAGAGTTCATTAGACAGGCTTAATACAAACCAGACAAGGCAGAAAAAACAATCACTGAACTTGAACACAGAAAACAGAAAATAAAATGTGATAGTACATCACAACAGAGAGCTAAAAAGCAAAGGAAAGAGCCCGATGTGGCAGTGCACCTGTGATCCCAGCCCTGTGGGAGTCTGAGGCAGAGGATCGAGACTTGGAGCTCCGCCTGGGAAATTTAGCAATTTACACACCCCGTCTCAACATAAAAAAGAAAGAAGCAGTCAGAGGAGAAAAGAAGCCACTAAGTACAGGAAATAATGGGTAACTTTCCAAAGAAACCATGGGAAATAAATGAAAATAGAAAATAAAATGCTGAAGGAAACAAAAATCTAATACAGAGTTCTACCTCCAGTAAAAGTGGCCTCTGCCAGGCACCATGGTGCACTCCTGTGATCCTAACCACTCAGCAGGCTGAAGCAGGAAGATCAAGTTCGAGCCTAGCCTGGGCAACATAGCCACTTAATGGTGGCGCATGCCTATTATCCCAGCACTTGGGAGCCAAGAGAATCTGTAAATTTGAGGGCAGCCTGGGCTACATGTGAGTTCAAGGCCAGCCTGACTACATAGTAAGACCCTCTCTCACTTTTTTAAAAGAAGGGCTAGGGATGTAACTCAGTGTAGAGGTCTGGTATTCAATTTCCTGTACAGGAAAAAAATAGCCTTCAAAACAGCAAAGCATTTTCAGAATTTTGAGGCAAACACTAGTCAGGGGAGGTAGTGCACACTTGTAATCCCTACATTCAGAAGGCTGAAGCAGGAAGAGTACTGTGAGTTCAAGGTCAGCTAAAATACATAATAAGACTGACTTGAAGGGAAAAAAAAGCTGATACAAATTATCTTTACCAGACCTGTATTACAAGTTTTTCAAGGCTGATGGAAATGATGCCAAATGAAACCCAATAAACACAGGAAGGGACAGAGAACTAGAAAAGGTATGATGTAGTTTTTAAAAAACCTTAAAATAGTCATTTTATTCAATTTTTTTTTCAGTACCAGGGATTGAACTCAGGACCCTATGCTTGCCAGGCAAGCACTTATTCTACTGCGCTATCTCCCCAGCCCAAAACAGTCATTTTAAAACCACTTAAATTTTTAGTTTTAAAGTTTTCTTTAGGAAATAGTGGCCCATGCCTGTAATCCCAGCTACTCAAGAGTCTGACTCCTCCAGCCTGGGCAATTTAGTGAGAATTTCTCTTAGAATAAAAGTAAAATTGGCCTGGTGTACAGCTCAGCAGTAGAGCACATGTTTGCCTAGCATGAGGGAGGCTCTAAATTTTAATCCCTCATACTGTAGAAAAGATTGGTGCTTGATATTTTTAAATAAAAATCAAACCAGGCACAGGGGTGCACACCTGTAATCCCAGAACTTGGGAGACCAAGGCAGAATGATCTAAAGTCAGCCTGGGATACATAGTGAGTTTAAAGCCAGCCTGAACTATGTAGTGAGGCCCTGTCTAAAAATAAAAAAAAAAAAAAACCAGCCAGGGTGGTGGCAATGCCTGTAACCCCAGCCTGGACTACTACGTAATGAGACCCTGTCTTTAAACAAATCCAAAATTTAACGACACATTTAGCATTTATAGCACATAGAGAGAGGAAATGTAATAGATATAAAGGATGGAAGTAGCTAATAAAAGTAAATAGTTGAGAAGTTTTTACATGGTTCATAAAGTAGAATATTATTGAAAGTCAACTATGGTATTTGAAAAAGACTAAAATATTTAGAGAAATATAAGAACAACATGGGGATTGTTTAAAAAGTGAATACCTAGATAAGACAAAATATTAAAAATACTATATGAGTCATACAAAAAAGGAAGAACAAAAAGGAAAGAGAAAGAACAAAAATTTTTATTAAAAAAACAAAATGGGATTCATAAGCTCAACCATATCAATAAGCACAGTAGATATAAATGAAATGAACACTTCTTTCAAAGTCAGTGCTTATAGATGGGGAAAAACAAGACTTCACCCAGGTCTGTAGGTTAGCTGACAGCTACATCAACCAAGGTCAGTTCCAGAACTGGATGAGGGGTACACAGGAACGCTACTATTTTTGCATTTCTGTGTGAAGCATTTTTTTTCTTTTTTATAAAGAGTGGGCAGTGTTTGCAGCTGAGTAATTTCTCTTTCTTACTTATTTTTGGGGGGGTTTTGTTTTGTTCTTGTTTTAAGAAGAATCTCACTACATATTTGAGGCTGGTCTTGAACAAATAGTAACCTTCTGCCTTAGCCTCCTGAGCGTTGGGGTTACAGGCATATATCATATCATCATGCCTGACTTTAATTTTTTTTAGGGCTGGTGAGATAGCTCAGCAGACTAAGCACTTGTTTAGGCAAGTGCAGGAGACAGGGTTCAATCCCTGGCACTATATGCTGTGCTGGTCTCGCCCCTGGGAGCACTGAGCTGGCGATGGGATCCAGGCGTGGTGGTACATGTCTGTAATCCCAGCACTAGAGAGGGAGAAAATATGCGGATCACTATGAGTCCAAGCTGTGTAGTGAGACCCTGCACCAAAAGAAAAGTGAGACAAGGTGTTTATGTAGCTCAAAGTGGCCTTGAGCTCTCATGGACATTCCTGCATCAACTTCCTGAGTGCTGATGGGATTATGGGCATGTGCATATGCCATGCCTGACTTTTTCTTGGGGCGAGGGGATGAATTTTAAAAGCTATTCCCACAAATACCACAAAGAGAAGGTACCACTGCCTTACTAACTTGGGCACGCTATGAAGTTGCTCATGACAACTTTAAGATTCTTGTTTATATTAAAGGATCTCCCAAGCCACGCATTTAAGATTGTTAGGCTTTTATTTATTTCAAAATACCTGTGATAGGCTTCTCAAATCTTTGGGGATACTAAAGAGGTTTATAGTCAAGTTCTCAGTTTCACCTCTAGGCCCTGTTCTCTTAACATTACACTTGCTCTTGGCCTAAAAGCCCTTTCTTAATGTTAACATTGTATTTCCTTGAAAATCTCAAAATTTAAAAGAAAAAAAAAAGATTGAATTTGAATGAGAAAATCTTGAATGCTGTTTTTTTTTTCTTTTATTTATTTTTTTTAGACACGATCTCACTATGCAGTTCAGCCTGGACTTGACTCACTGTGTAGCCCAGGCTGATATCAGACTCACTGTGATCCTTCTGCCTCAGCCTCCTGAGTGCTGGGATTACAGGCATGCACCTCTTCATCCACTTTAGTATTTTTTATTATGCCAAAAAGCCATATACTGTCAGGCCCAACAAGATAGCTCAGCAGACTAAGAGCCTGCACAGGAACTGGGATTCGATCCCCAGCACCACATGCCACACCGGCCCATACCCAGGCCTGTTGAGTAGGCCACCAAGACTGGGCATGGTGGAGTAAGCCTATGATCCCAGTGCTGGGGAGACTAAAAACAAGGGGATCACTATGAGTCCAAGTTGCATAGTTAGACCCTGTACCAAATACATCAAAAAAAAAAGAAAAAAAAACCACATACTATATTTCGCCCTCCTGGCAGTTTGCAAGGGCATAGCACAATATTGTCAAATATGTGCACCTTGTTCTACATGATACCCAGAACTCCCTACCCTGCATGATTGAAGATGCACATTCCTGCCCCAAATAACAGCTCCCCACCTTCACTCCCCCTGGCCTGGTAACCACTGCTCTACTTTCTACATCTGTTGTTGTGGTTATATACTTTAGGTCCCTCATATAGGCAGCATCATATAGCACCGTGTGCATGTGCCACTGATTCGACTTACTACAGTGGCCTCAAGGTTTATCAGTGTTGTAATATGACAGGACTTCCTTCCTTTTAAAGGTCAAATAATATTCCCCTGTGTGAACATTTTGTTTATTTACTCATCTGTTGAGGACATTCGGTCGCCTCCCCTTCTTGGCTACTGTGAACAATGCTGTGAAGAACACAGGTGTGCAAATATCTTCTTGAGATTCCTTTTATTTTTTTCTGTTGATACAGGGTCTCACTATGTAGTTCAGGCTGGCCTTGAACTCTCTATGTAGCCTATCCTGGCTTAGACCTCAAGGTGTTCTTCCTGCCTCATTCTTGTGCATGCTGAGATTACAGTCGAGCACCACCATGGCTGGTTCATTTTTAGTTGTTTTGGACACATACCCAGAAGCAGGACTGCTGAGTCATATGGTAGCTCTATTTTTACTTTTGCTAATCTTGAATAGGTAGCAACTCTTTCTTTTGCTTGTCTCTATCTGTGCCTAATGATAAGCAGCTTAAAAGAACTAGGTGACACTTGTGACAGCTGCCTGGAAAGCTCCTTAGTTGGATCTACCTGTTCATTAGACACATTATCTATTCCATGTTACCACAGGCAAAACTCTGCCAAATATTCCATCATGCAACACGTGCTCCTTCATCCAGCTTCTAAGAGCAGTCCACTCTTTCTCTCTTAGCACCCACAGTAGCTTCTCTGAGGGTCATGGGGCCCCGTAATGGTGTGTTAGGGTTCACATCTCCATGTCTCCAAAGGATTTGGCGAAGTGACTGGATCATGGGATGACATACTGAGCAATGGATGAGTCCACATTCCCTCCCCTAATTCCTCCTACTCTCCACTCTCAGGCTAGGGTCTCGTCATGTAGTTCAGACCAGCCTTGAACTCACTATGTAACCCAAGCTGGCCTCCAACTCTTGACGATTCTCCTGCCTCAGCCTCCCAGGTGCTGGGATTACAGGTGTGTGCCACCAGGCCCAGCTAAACCTGTCTTCTTCTAAATTATGAGCGTTGGATATTTTGTCCCAGGGACAAGGAAACTCTCTTACCTTCTCTGGCCATAGTAGCCCCCACCTACAGTTACCAAATCACATTGGTTCCAGCCCTGCATAACAAATCACCCCAAGTCTTAATGCCTTTCAGGCATGATCATTTCCTTACAGTTTCTCCTGGTGTGGGAGTGCTGGATGAGCTCAGGCTTAGACTCTCAGATGAAGTAAGACTGGAGCTGGACTTGCGTCTGCAGCTGTCAGCTGTCAGTTGGGCCCTCACCTGGCCATTAGGTGGAACACTTACAGATGTGTCTGGTCACCTCAGGTCCTTGTCCATGGCGCTGAAATAATTCAAGGACACACACCTCACACAGACAGACCTGGACGGGCTTGTTGTTTTGTGTGTCTGCACCTTGGAAGTTGCATTACCCAGGCTATCACAAACACTCACTGCAGTGAGGGATAAGAACCCTTCACCTCTTGACTGGGGTAGAAGCAAATTTCTGGGAGGATGGAAACCATGTTGAAGTCATTTTTGGAATGGACAGAAACCTGCCCTCAGCCCATCTGATGGCCATTCAGTTCCCAACTCCAGCACAGCTGTATGCTTCAAGACCAGGAAGGGGATTCTCTATACTCACAGCAGCAGCTGAGGAGAGGTTTCAATCTGATTCTACCCAAAGTGGCACCAGGGCCTGGACTGTTGGGGAGCAGGGAAGTGGTCACTGAACCCAGGGCTTGCACCTGGAGCTACATCTCCAGCCCTTTTTTTTTATTATAAATACTTTATTTCAGTTAGAAGGTACATTCTCTCAGGGTTTTCATAGTTTAAAAAGCTACAATCACATGTTGAAACTACATTTAAAAAAACACACACACAACAGTGCTGTAAATGGAACTGCTTGGCTTTGACAATCCACATTTCTGCGCAGCCCTTACGGAATCTGCACAAAGGATTCTCTTCTCCCTTTGCTCCGGTTAATTGTTCTTGTACGTAAGTTGCT
>NDGN011369860.1:0-10241 GCA_002564285.1 Tympanoctomys barrerae
GACTATATTGGATTATTTTGCTGAATTCATGCACCTACAATATTTAAATGACAATGGAATACACATGTCGACAAAACTAAACAAAAAAAGGGATTTAACAAAGGACCATTTTATATCTGTATATACTAAATTGGATAGATATATAGTTCCTTTCTCTTAATTCAATGAGAAGAAAGAGCTGTACTAATAGTGTTTGGACAGGATATCATGTCTGCATCTTGCACTACGAGTAACTACTATGAAGACAACAATATACAATATGCCAATTATTGTAACTATCCTACTAATCAGTTTTGAAACTGTCTCATTGCAATTAGTTTCTCAATAAAATTAACAAAAAAAATCAATGACTGGCAATTAATCTTTTATTTATTCTACAAAATTTGTCACAAATATATAGTACATTTGAGGTTAAAATATTTGGAAAAGTTTATATTGAGGCTTCTATTGGTATTCATTGTCTTGTTAAAAATAACATTTTTGCTAGATTTGTTATAGGAACTTCTGATTAATTATTGGCTTCATTCTATATGAATATAAAAAAATAACTTGAAATTTTATTGCATGTAATAATAACTTTTTTATCTGATGCACATGTTAATAACTAATTTTTTCCACATAAAATTATGTAAAAGCTTTTATTGGTAATTAAGTATGTGCAATTTATATGTTATATATTTAAATAAAAATTTATCTAAATCATGACCTTATACTTAGTCTTTTATTTTCTCAATTAACGTCACTTTTGACCTTATACTCCAATGATAGTGATTATGTTTTTAAGTCCATTTTTGTATCTTTTCACTAGGGTATAAAGCAATAAAAGTCATGGAAAAGTGTTAGTTTCTTTTTTTTAATTGTCTCTATTCCTATTTTATTAGTGTATTAGAGAAGTAGTAAGGCAATTTCTGTCATATTCAGTGTAATTCTCAGAGAAGATGTGCTTGGAATTAGACATGCTGCGAGACTAAAATATACTTAGTATGCTTGGATATCAGAGGCTTCCAGTATTTGCTTGGAGCCTTATTAATTATAATGCTAGTCATAACATATTGAGTGCATTATTTGTGCCAGATGATAAATCAGATACAATATCCTGCTTAATCCTCAAAGCCACCCTGCAAGGTAAGACTGTCATAATCCCTATTTTATAGGTAATAAATCTGAGTTGATTATTTCATGAGCAGTGTTCTAATATATTCCCATGCCCTATCAATATTGAAGAGTTTCACATTCATTGTGTTTTATTATACTTGCTATTCTTTCAAGAACATTATTGTGTGGTGAATGATTCAAATATTACCACAATGTACTAAAAATAACTATGTAAAAAAAGTTTTAAAGAATATATTTGTTCTTTATAATGAAAAAGAGTTTTGATGATTAATTTTAATCATGAAATGTGACAAAATACATATTGTTGCCGGGGAGATTGGTCAGTGGTGTAAGCACCTGGCTGGCAAGTGCAAGGCTCTTTGATCAATCACCAGTTCCGCATGCCGTGCTGGCCCGGCTCAGAGCTAGCCACTGAAACCAGACCAGCACTGGGGAGGCTGAGATAGGAGGACCACTGCAAGTCAGAGCTGCATAGTGAAACCCTGTACCAAAAATTAATAAAGAAAATATTAAAATATTAATGGTAATACAATACATAGTCAATATATCACATTTTGCATATATGCATACATATATATGTTTTATATATCTATATAAACCTATGTTTGTATATATCATATAAAAAATTCCTAGAGAAAACACATAAATTTTGAATTGTCTGAATTTAACATTAACAAATGAAGATTTTCATGGTTTGGCTAAGATTTGAATCTTTGAATCATATAGACTTCTGTAATATTGGAAGTGTTTAGCATCCTTACTTTTCCTTAATTCTTCCTAATTTTAGAAAACATTCCCTGGCCACCTGCCATATACTTACTCCATCAAAGGATTCTCACATCTAGACCCACACAAACTAAGTTCAGATGTCCAAACTTCTCAAGATATAATTTTTTAAAAAGATTCTTAAGACTTTACAAAAAAATGTTTTGGAAAACTATATTTCAACATTTTACTGTAAAGTTACAATTTCCTGTTCTTTTTTTCTTGTTCTCCCGAGAACAAAGAAAAAGGAAGCTCACGAAAATGAAGGTCATTTTGGGTGGCAAATCTTACCCTAAATCAGTATTGCATTTCATTAGCTGGTACCATTCTGAAGCTGTAGTAATCTATTTCATTTTTGATACCTGGGCCATCTCTATAACCTTGCTAGGTATTGTTGCAATTGAACAGTAAGAGTGTTTTTGTTAGGAGAATATTATTCTTAGGTAGAGCTGACGACAAAGGAAGTCTTTTGACATTAGTGTATGAAGAATGCCTCTCAAAGCTATTTCAAACCTTCAGATAATCAAGCTAGGATACCCTCTCCCCCATCTAAATTTATGCCATCTACTGAGTAGAACAGGTTAATAATTACCTCAGGGATGTTGTCAGTCACATAGACATGGAAAGGGATTTGAGCCAAATTTCAGCTTGCAGATATGTCCAAACTTTTGATTTGCTTGGGGTGCATTCTTTAAGAAGGAATTGTCCCGGCCACATATAATATATATGATGTAGCTAATGTACACAAGCAACAAAAATTACTTCTATACTTTTCATGGTAACACTTTTTTGTGTATTTAGTACAGGGTCTACAGGGTCTCATTACACTGATGGGACTCTTAGTGATCCTCCTGATTTCAGCCTCCCAAACACTGAGATTATAGGCAAACACCACCACACCCAGTCTCTACAACAGTTTTTAAAAGGTGGTGAGTTGCCTCAGGTTTGCAAGTTAGGCATTCCAGCAAAAAGGACATGTGCATCTGGTAGTTCTTTTTTCAATTTATAAGATTGTTTTAATGTTTGTCTCCTTCCATTTAGTATGTTTATTTACTTAAGTATATAATGTTTAAAAAATACAAACAATTTCTTCACTCTGGGCAATTGGTTAAAGTAAGATGTTTAAAAAATATGAAACCCTGTTTCAGCTACTGTTTTTAAACATAGCTTTCTTAGAATGAGATTGCTTTTGGGGGACTGACAATAACTGAATGTTTTAAATCCAAGACACTACAAAAATAAGAAATTGGAAAGTTCTCTTTCTTTATTAAAGGTGTCACATATACCACTGAGAATACAAAAAGAAATAAATATTCCCTAACATGATCCTGTAGTTTTCCGTAGACCATGCAATGCTTCTGTTATATTTGTATTTTATATTCTAGGGAAAAATGTTATGGTTTGTGGCCAGCATGAGTCCTTTCAAAGGTGCCATTGTCAGAGCAAATTAATTCATGGCTCACACTATGCACTGTCAGCATCCATTGTTGGCCTTTTTTCTTCTGCCCTGTCGTTCAGATTAATAACATAAGTGGTGCTATACGCGTCCAGCTTTCTTCCTCTTGTCACTTGACTCAGAATCTCCTTTGCAAAAGTAATTTTTCTTCTGCAAGTTTAAATGTACTGCAATATATCTGTGTTAAATGAAAATGCTATATAATCATTTCTCTCTGACTACTCTTAATTAAAACTAATTTCATAAACCTCTTTATCTTGAAGGTTTTTATTTCCTAAATACTAAATTTTAAAATAAATCTGAGGTCTTTCTTCCATTTTGGACATAGTCTGGGGCTGAAATTATTATAATATTGTTTATAACACTTTTCAAAATGTGCTCTTTATTAAAATATTAAATCACTGACAGAAATAATTTATTTGTTTTTCTTAGGACTCATGTTTGTAAAATTCTTGCCAGCTGTTTATAGAAACATTTTACAGAATATGAAACTATGTGTAAAACAGTGAAAGTGGCAAAATATTCTACGTTCAATCATAACTGCAAACAAAGATATATAAAGCTCAAAAGTTTTGATGTTAGGTTCAGGAGAAATTTATTGCTTTTCTCCTAAAATAGGAAAATAGGAGAAATACTACAGTCATTTTTACCCATAAGCATGTACTAGCAAAGCAAAACAATTTGTGGAATAATCTTTGGTTAGAGATGCATTTTTAAAATGCCGGTACAGTTTTAATGCTTCGAAAGGAAACTACTACACCTTTCCAAAACAGATTATAGCCTACAATACCAAAGGTTGAGGTCAGAAACCTTCCACGCGGCTTCCCGCTCATGCCAGCGCAGCTACTGGTGCGGTGCGCTCTGCACAGTAACAAGCAGCAGCTGTTGCTGCCACTCAGGGTTCGCGAAACTGCAGAAAACTCTTGGTAATTTTAGAGCTAGCAATATTGTTAATGTTCTCTGTGCTGTGACAAAATGCATGTTATATACCTAAAAGGTTTGTTGTGATACACAATTTCAGAGGATTCAGTTCATTTTTTTCTTCTCTAAACAATATTTTTACAAATTTCTATTATCATTAGCTTTATATCGATCCTAACTCTCTTGTGTATATATATATATTTTTTCTTCTCTTTTTTTCCAAACAACACTGTCCTTTATGTACACTTTTGTGAAGTTGGTAACTTCACAATGACACTAGGTTGCCTAGCAGCGGAGAGTTAACCTTAACCGGACAGGATGCTCATCTCAGGAGTGAGGTAGCTTGTTTGTTTTAGGCACTGGGCCAAGTCCCAACTACATATATTTGATCAATTTCCGAGCTTCGTGGCTACCAACATATCCCTCTTTTTCATTTTGTTTTATAAGAGATGGTGTTTTACTGAAGTTAGAGAAGATGTATTTGGAGAATTCTTCAAAAGACCTTTCAATGTAAAGATTGTAGGTACTTGACTTCAGTAAAATAACCCAATATAGTCCAATAGTCCGCAATAGTGAGTTATCAGCACAGCTGGCAAATGTCCAAAGTGGTTGACTTGAGCCTTTAACAGCTCATCACATTAATGTAACTTTACTTTTTATACCTCGTGGTTATACTATTCTGCTGAATGGTGAAGATCAATTTAAAGCAAGACCTGTATAATTAAAAATGGAACTTTTGTAACTGTCAAAGTCAGTCAAATCCCCTCAGGATTTATGCTGTAACCATGCACAACACCTTGTTTGTCTTTTGTCAATGTCAGCCATCTTGACAAGTCACAGCTATTGCTTGACCAATTTCTTCTCCGTGAAAGCCTGAGAGAATTTTGTTCTCTCTAGGTGACTCTCCTTAGGCCCAGTATACATCATCAGTCACTTTCCTCTGTGGCCCCATAATGTCCTTGATCAGGAAATTTGGGACACCACTGAGCTATAGGATATCACAGTCCTGAGTCTTCAATGACCTTGAAGTGCTAAGCCAAAATATTGGCTACTCTTGTAGCATCTCTATTTCTCTAATTTTTGGTCTTCACACTTTAGTTGAAAAACATCCAGAAGAGAGGATAATGATATTATTACCCTATAACAGAGGCAGTTGATCTTAACATCACTATCTCTCTGAATATCAAATGTCTTAGATATACCATGGAACTGCTATTTCCCAACAATCATGGATATTTTAAAATTTAAATCCCTATATAATGTGAAAAAAACAATTACAAATTTTTGCACAAAAATTAGAGATCAAACTATGTACAACATTTTAGCAGGATGATCCTATGACGTTTTTTCTTGTTTCTGGTTTTATTACATTAAAAATTAATTTAATATATAATAAAAGTATAGCAGTAATTGGTATGACATTAGAAGCAGGGCCAGGGAGATAGCTGAGCAGTATAATTGCCTTTCTGGAAATATCCAGTTCCTGAGTTTGATCTCCAGTATAAAAAATATTCAGTTCACATTTGGATGACTCTGCAGGAAATACAACATGGTAGAAAAGCATGGGGGACAAGAGCTGCTAAGCCTTGACAGCCCAGAAGTGGAAAGAGAAGGAAGACAGCCAGGAATACAAAGCTGGGAAGTAGATACAGTTCTCAGAAACACACCTTCAGTTGCACTTACTGCAACTAGGCTGCAACTACTAGGCTATGCCCTATCAGCTATGACGTGGTCACATACTATCCATATTGATGATATCAGTGCTCTTACAGGCCAAGTACATCTCCAAAGTCTCTTAAATCAGGCAATCTGTAAGTTTAAGATTACCTTGGACACTGCTTGAAATCCATAAAGCCTCTTCTTACATATTGAAATGTGCAGGCTTTCTTTTCTCTTAAATACCAGCTTCTTCTGCTTCTTGGGGAAGAACAGATTGCACCTTCACCCACCCTTTTTCCAAATTTCACATGGACTCATTTTCCTAGAAACATGATAAATAAGAACCCAAACTTTAGGATGGATGTCTGAGTACTTCATTTTTTTTGAAATTTGATGGGAGAATAGAATTGGTAGGGAAAATATTGAGCATAAGTGAACAAAAATTAGTATCATCAATGTCACTGCTACACAAGAAACTATTTCACTGAGCACCCAAATGCCTGCTTTCCAGATTTTGGAGTGAATAAAACTCAGAAGAGGTGAGATGCTGTATCACATTATCTTATCTCTTCCAGTCATTTTTTCCCCAAGGCTCTGCTAAATTTCACTTTTCTATGAAAGAACCCTCCCCCTTCTTCTTCTCGTCCTCACTTATGTTATTCACCTGAATGATTAGGCATTTTAGTGTTTAAATTTGTATTCCCTCAACCTAGATTTCTCCTTCCTTGGATATATCACAGGCCAGATATGTGATCTTTTAAGTACATTAGAGAGGACCTACATGTTCATTTCATTCTGCCTTTTAAAAATTCCTTTCCATAATATTTTGAATGACTTGCTTTCATATTATGAGATTGTTTCTTCTACTTTGTCTGTTGTTAACTTTCACCTGAGATATTTTATTTGATGAAATAATATTTTGATGTACAATATTTTGGAACTTTTCTTAAAAATCTCTTTACAGAGATTCTCATTCATACTTAGCACTGTTTACCTATATGAATTCTACAGTTTATTTGAATTTTGATAGTTTTTTTGTCTAGAATGTCCTTCATTTGAATGTCACCAGTATCTTATTAGAGAATGATGAACATTAGCAGGTGTCATAGAACCTGATTATTTTTCATTTACTAACATTTCATGATCCTCTATAACAAGATTTGTTCATGTGTTGGTAGGTACAAATATTTTGCCTTTATAAGATGACCTTGGTATGTGACCTAATTTTAACCTGTGCTTTGGAGTATCAGTTTATTATGCAATATTGAATTTATTTCTAATTATTCACCACAGTATAATCTTTCTATAGCTTATTTGGTTGTACTTTGTGGGTCTGGTAGAGACTATAATATATAAGAACTAGGAAGACCTTCTCCTGATTTTTGCAATTGTGGGGGCACTCTAGTACTTGAGGTAGTTGTGACATATGTGGCAGAGTATGTGATTTACAGAGTGTGCAGTTCACTCCTAAATGGTTATGGAGGTTCTCACAACCATTGTGGATATTGGCAATTACTTAATCATATAAGAATATTCTGATGCCAAGTGCTCCAGTGTTTGTGAAGAGCCTGAAGCTCTTGTCCTCTAATTGACGGCTATTACATATTGAGATACCTCATGGGGAGAGGTGTGAGATGCCATCACAGCTTCCATTTGTGAGGCTCTACTCCAATCTTGTCAGCTGCACGCAATCTAGAAAGGTGGTGCAATCGATGTAGAGAACCATGCGGTCACGGTGTCAGAAACCATTGTTTTTCCTCTCTGATGTTCTACAGGGGGAGTTTCTCTGGGAGCAAGAATTAAGTCTTGTGACCTTCCAGTTATTACTTCCTGGGAATGGGTAGACACCAGGATGAGATTTTGTGTCTATTATTATTATTATTATTATTATTATTATTATTGTGTTTTAGGGAAGGGTCTACAGCGTGTTCAGGGTATCACTACTAGATCAGACTTGTAGTGATCCGCCTGTTTATAGCCTTCCAAGAGATGGGATTACAGGCGCACGCCACCACGCCTAGTCTCAATCGATACTGCAGCATGCCCCAGGGTAGGGGCCAATACAGCAGACCTGGGGATCAAATCCCCTGTTGTATCCATTACTATTATAAAAATGTCTATCAAGAATAAATTAATCTGGGTTCTGCATTCAACTCTTCTCAGTTGAGCCGGGATTAGCTCAGGAGAAGAGCATCTTCTCAACATGACTGAGGACTTAAGCTTGATTCCCAAAACTAGAATAAGAGAATGAGAGAGAACTCAAAAAAGCAATATTAAAGATTACTAACAAAGAGTAAAATTATAAAATTTAGAGTAGAGGTTTCTTTGCTTATAAAATATTTTTTAAAAACCCTAAAAGCTATCTTAATGGCACCAACCTATAAGATTAGCACTCTGAGAAACTGAAGCAGAAGAATTTCATTTGCAGCGTAACCTGGGTAACACAGTAACTTAGGGATACCCTGTTTACATGAAATAAAATAAAATAAACTTACAAGGGACTGCTGATGTATCTTGGTGTGAAAGACATGGATGTATTTCTTATCACTGGAGAAAAAGAGAGAAAAGAATACTTATATATAATATATATTATAATAAGTTATATATGTAGTTTTACAATTAACATAATGTAATACAATATAATGTAATATAATATCACACAATACAATACAGTAATATAGTCTCCTAGAAAAAGCATTCATAAGCCCAGGCAGGGGGCAGACAAATGCAGGCTATGCTGTTCTGAGATTATAGCAGATTTTTGGCTGCATGCCTTGGAGGTGGCACAAAACTTGTAATAAGTTAAATCCTTAGATGTCTCAATGCAGGGTACAGTCAGACCCGAGAATTCTCCAGTGGCACTCTGTGGGGACCTCTATTTACACCATGCTCAGACTTGGCCTCTTCACTACAGGTGCATACTTGGGACCTGTCACTTCTAGTAGTCTCCAGGGGAGAGCCCTTTGATGTGCAGGTTCCAGAGGCCAGGATTGCACACTTGCCCTCCACATAGAGGCCTATGCTTCCCACAGTACAGAAGTGCGTTTGTGTTAGACTCAGTCTCTAAACCAAGAATATCTCACGAGGCTGCCTCACCCCTAGTAATACAGAGTGATGATCATGAGTTGCAGTCATGTGAAGAGGCTGTTTTCTCAGATGCTCAGATCAGTGCAATCTCAGGCAGTAAGATGACTCACTGTTGTAATTGAAAGTTGTATTGAGTCCTCTAAAACTAGCTTTCTAGAGATTCCATGCCTCTTAGTTATGAAAGCTATTATGTCTTCATAATACGTTCCCTTGCCAAGCTGCGACTTAGTATTTCTTTACCTCCTCAGAGTTAGTCTTTGTTCTCGGGCTGTGGTGTTGCCAACCAAGAGCTGAGGACCCCACGATTCTTGCTGTGCTCTTTTTTCCATCTTTGAATGTTTCCAGTGTTCTCCCATGACCACTTTCTTCCACATGCATTCAGAGGAAGTTGTACACGGCAGTTGTTGCATTGCTTCTGTCCTTTGGAGGAACAAGCAGGTGCCAAGTGACCCCACTCTACATCTTGCCTCGTCATTACACTTCACATTTGAACATGCTAAGTTGTTGGTAAATGAAAATATTGGGAGTGATAAGTAAACTAGAAGATCATTTTCAGTAAAGAGATGTTTGAGGACATTTAGTCACCTAGCACAGCACGTAAATAAATATTATATAAAGCCCAAGCTCATGGTATTATGGATAGCCCTGCCTGTACTTGCCATTTTTTCTTCTTAGGACAAAAAAAGGGTAAGTTACTTCAGCAGCATTAACAAGAGTGGTAGCATGCTGTTTGCTTATAAGAAATGAACATGGAAGGCTTTGAAGGACCACCGATTTCAGTGTAAATATTAACACAAAGTATGAGCACTCTGACACTAATGATGTAATTACTTTTTGAGAATTTTAATTTATTTAGCAATGGTTAACACTTGACCTAATCATAGAGCTAGAATTAAATATAATTAAGATAAAGTGCAGGCCCCACCCTGGGCAAGCTGAGCCAGCCAAAGTGTCAGGGCATGGTGCTGGTGCATGTAGGTAATCCCAGTGCTGGGGATGCTGAAAACAGAAAGATCACTAGCAGTCAGAGCTTTACAGAGAGACCCTGTACAAAATCCATTTAATAATAATAATAATAATAATAATAATAATAATAATAAATAGCAAAAACCCCATAAAATTGTGAATGTGTTAGCAAAAATCAGTGAATATTGAAAGAAATAGCTATCAAAATATGAAGAAGAAGAAGAAGAAGAAGAAGAAGAAGAAGAAGAAGAAGAAGAAGAAGAAGGAGGAG
>NDGN011369863.1:0-20392 GCA_002564285.1 Tympanoctomys barrerae
AATTTTCAGCTGCTCTTCTTTCTGTGCTTGTGCTGCATTAGGAAGATCAGGACTTCGAGGTACCTAAGAGAGATTCCCCTAGGCTGTAAGTCAGCACACTGAAAAAGCAGGTGGTGAGTTAACAGTCCTAACCAGGTAATTAGCACTGTCTTCCTTAGGCTTCAATCCAGCAATGAAAAACATACTGACATCTGCATTTACTACATTAAAAAACGGTACTCATCAAGTTTTTTCTTTCACTGTAATGAAGTAAAAAGTTTATATACTAAACATGTACCACTGGGTATGGCAAACAGCTTTTTCTACCAAGCTGAAATCAAATTATTATTAACAACTTCTGCTTCTGCCTTTCATGGAGTCTGGACAGAATATGACACAAAGTAGATAATTTCAATTACCTTGTACCCAATAGTTTTTCTGTAATACAGAATTTCTTTTTCCAGTAATTCAAATAAACGTGGGGGAAAGAACTGAAAATCCTGAACATTGGGTTGTTTTGGAGGTCGAGGAGCCTATAAAGAAAAATATTTTAATGTTACCTATTAAAAACATACAGTAATGGCTTTAATTACAGTAAGTAAATAAAAATCTTTTCCTAGCACTCTCATTTCACAGATCAAGACAGCCAAGTCTTCAAGAAACTGAGAGCATCATTCAATGAAAGTGAACTGTCAAATCAAAATTTACAATGAATCTTAAAACTGAGAGTACAGGGATGCTCAGAGAACATAGCAATTCAACTTTATTTTGGTGTTTAAAAAAATATATATGTAATATATTATATATAAAATATATAAATTATATTATATACATATAAATATATACATAATAGTATGTACTTTTTTTTTTTTGAAGACAAAGTCTCACTATGCAGTTTGGGCTGGCCCTGCACTCACTTTTGTAGCCCCCAACTGTTGCAAATTCCCAGCAATCCTGATCCTGGTCCTATTTCAATCTCCTGGGATTACAAGTGGGCATCACTATGCCTAGTTCTGGGGCAGCACAGCACAGCTGCCCAGGGGATCTGGGCCGAGACAGTACACTTGAGGTTCTGGGGCTGGCATGGCACGCGGAGACAGGCGCCAGAAACCAAACTCAGGTCCTTATGCTTGCCAGGTAGGTGCTTTTGCCTCTGGGCTATCTCCCAAGCCCCTAAAATTACTTAAGGTTCCATTTGTAGTACTCCAGTCATTCCTGTGCTATGTGAACTCACCTTGGGTGCTTTAGGCTCACTGACACGGAGAGCTTCTCTGAAATATGCATCAACAGCATAGTTTGCTTTTCTCTCGCGTTTGGGCGGTTCAATCCACTCAGTGAATGCAATCTAGCATGTGGTAAACAATTCAAATCACCAACTCTTGTTACAAGTAGTAACAAATCATAATTAAGAATGTTGTCAGTAAATGAAAGATACCGACATAATCATGGATACTAAATTCTACAAGGACTGTAATATTTTGTACAATACTATATACTTAACATCTAAAAAGTGTCTACTAACTGGCAAAAAAATTCTAAGATTTCTTGACTAAATGACTAATTCTGCTGGGACTTTGCAGTGTATGCTGTCACCTAGAGTAAGAGAAAAATACAGATACTTAACCTAGAAAAACACCTAATAATACAGATGTCTAAGTGATAAATAAGAGAAAGTCTAGGTAGAATTCCTCTTTTTTCAACTGTAGGCACGTCCAATCTCTCTACTGCTACGTATAATAAAATTAAAAAATTTTCCTTCTAATTCTTTCTCTTTATTTAATAAAGCAGCTTATGGCAATTTTTGCCCATTATTTTCATTTCAAATATGTTAACTAGTACATTCAACTCATACAAATGTTTCTAACAATATACATTCAACTTCACTATAAAAACTAGTAAATTTTTTGATTTTATGAAATTAAAAAGCAATTTTAAATTTTGCATAATGAAAAAAGACTTAGATGTGAATAAACAGAAACGATTGCTATCTGAGATGGAATTATAAGGTATATCAAATATTTAAAACTCCAAGTTTTCAGCAAAATAAAGCTTCCACACAACAGAAACTTCTTTGTGAAATACCTTTTGTTTTTCTCTGTAGTCTTCTCCTTCAAAGTTGTACACACTTGACTCTGTATCCATTGTGAAATTTCGAAGGGAGCTCTCACCCATTTTGGAGAGCTTTTCATTCATCTCAGCAGTCTACACAACACAAGAAGACATCATGAAAGTGAGAACAACAAGAACAGAAAGAACCTTGAGATTCGTAGTAAAAATGCATTAAAACCTTCAGTGCCCGAAAGCTTTGCACAGAAACAAGAACATAACTGATAAAACAAGGATATCTGCTCTAAACCATGCCCTTTCCTCCCATCTGCCTCACCTTCTTCGCGCCCCTTTCCAAAATGCCATCGATATCCTCATCAGTGATCTCACTTTCCTTTGAGGCAAATACATGTGTCGCCCCATGGCGAATCATTTGAAGCATTTCGTCCTTCCCAATTTTGTTAAGATTCTGATCCACAAGCCTCCCTGCAAGAGATTGTGTGGAAAACGTGACACACACTTTATTTTAGTGGAAACAGGAAGTAAACATTAGGATGTAACACCTGATGACCTGGCCTCCAACCTCAATCTGCACACTGTAAATTCACTTCATTTTCATTTTCACATTAAATTTATTGGCAAACTTTGTTAGCCTTGAAATGTTTATAATGCTTTGTTTTATTTGATGTCACCAACTGCATATTGTCTCAATGAAAACCATTCATTTGTAGAATATTTAGGATTTAAAAATCAAAATTATGAGAGGAAAATCTCCACAAATTAAAGCATGAAGTATTATAAACCCAAATTACTGATGAACAGAAAGATTCTCTTCTGCCTTTCCTTTGCAGTACCGGGGATCGCATTCAGGACCTGCGCTTGCCAGGCGGGCACTTACTCTACTGAGCTACCTCCCCAGGCCCAGAGAGATTCTTACTAATCTCAGGAAAGCAGCTTTTTCTTAGGTGAAATATGCCTACGCATGTTCTCACCTCTTTCATATAGTCAACATTGATGTACAAACTAAAATATCCTGTTTCTAAACTGCATTGATCCGAAAAGTTGGCACTATTTTTGTCATATAAAAAACTCACCACTGATGAAATAGAAGTAATCTTCACTTGGTAATAATGTGGACAACCTAATAATTTGTTTTCAAAAACACAGGCATCAAATTATGTCTTTCTTACAAAGCTGAGTGAGAATGTCACATTTGCTTTAAAGAATCCAAAACTGAAATCCCATTTTCATATTCTACTCCACTGACCAGCCCCCCAAGTCACAAAACTCCTGGAAAGCAAAACAAGTGCAAGCTCCCTTAACCACTGCATTTCTAAGCATCCGAAGCAGTACCCTACTGTAAACAAGTTGACAAAAATGAGGACAGACAGACTTGCATTTGAATTTGTAGTTCTCTAATACACCCAGAATAATAAAACATGATTCTAAGTCACAGCACAGCTCTACTGAATGTGCATCACGCTACATATTAGGCATTTTAAGTAATTATCCCACTAAATTCTTGAAAATTCTCAATAGCAGGGACATTAAACCCATTTAATAGATGGTGTAAGATGCTGAGGTGGCAGAAGATAACAGCTAAACAGAAGAATCCTCAAACCTCAGCTTTTTGAAGCCCAGAATACAGTAAATAAAACCAATGCTTGCTATTTGTGAAATACAAATGACTTATTGGCTGCTACCATGGCACAACACAAGCTTAATAAAAACAATGTCCTACAAAAAACAACAGTCCCAGGGCTCACCTTGTTGAATGACAATTGAATCCAGCCTGAGTTTCATCTCTGCGCGTTCCACTATTCTTTCTTCTACTGTGTTATCAGTTATAAAGCGGAACACTCTGACCGTCTTGGTTTGCCCAATTCTATGTGCTCGGTCCTAAGTGAATCACATTCTTATGAATATACTTTGAAAGTCATATAAACAATTAACACAATGCTTTTAAAATGTAATGGAAACCAGGCCTGGTGCACGTGCCTGTCATCCCAACCCTCTGGAGTCCAAGGCATGAAAATCACCATGACTTCAAGGCCGACCAGGCTGGCCAACACAGCCAGACCCTTTCTCAAAAACAATCAAAAAGTAACCAAAAACCCGTAACAATAAATTTACGTTGCATTGGTATTTCTTAATTTCTGAGCTTGAATTTATTGATTATCTCAAAAGGAAAACACTGATGATTTTTTAAAATAGTTTTTGAAAAACTCTTTTCTTTTAGCCACATACAGTGAATCACCCTGTAATCCCAGCACACTGCAAGGTTAAAGCAGAAGGATCCTGAATACAAACCCAGGCTAGGCAAGATGGCAAAACCTTCGCTCAAAATTAAAAACCATGAGCTGGTGAGATGGCTCAGGGGTCTAAAGCACCTACTTAGAACAAGCTTAGCAAAGCACAAGGACCACAGTTCAATCACCCAGCACCACATGCCAGCCAGCCCCACCCCCTGGTGGGCTGAACTGGCCACACACACAAATAAATAAATACAATAAATAAAAATAAAAATAAAAAAATTTAAACTGAAAAAAAAAATAAAATAAAAACCAAAGACTAAGGATGCTGCTCACTGCCACGGGACTGGCCTTGGGCCCAATCCCCAGGACTGAAAATCATTTGCTTGGGTTTTAATTCATAATGTTTTTCTACCTTAACTTTCAATGCTATAAAAGAAAGTGACATGAAAAAGATTTTACAATATAAAAACCCTTGTCTTCAATATTACATTATTTAAACATTACCCTAAATCAAACAGTAAAATCAATTTGAATGGTATCAGTAAAATTAATTTGAATGCTCTTTTGTTAACTTTTCTGTGTATGAGTGTGTAGCACTAGGGATTGAACACAATTTCCTCACAATAAGCTACATTCCCTGCTGTTTTTTTGAAATAAAATCTTACTGTTGCTAAATTACTTGAGGGTGGGCTAATACTTGGAATCCTCCTGCCTCATCCTCCCAGAGTGCTGGGATTACAGGTGTGTACTACCATGCCCAGTCCTTATTACCAATAATTAATCTACTTTCCCCACCTACCTTTACAGAGTACACAATTAAAATAATCAATGCTAAAGATTCAACAGTTGGATTTACAGCCACCAACATCATGAATCAAGTCATTAGCAGGAACAGGGATCTATTAAGTTTTCATAATAATCCACAATTACTCATTTTCTCAACATAATAATCCTTCTGATCTGACCAGCTACACCCACATACTGGCATGAAGTTTCAGCACCTGAAGTGTAGAAAGGCTGATGCTCACCAAATCCACTTCTCCTTCCTCCTAGGACAACACACCGAGGTCTCTGATAACCAGACCTTGTAGACTGCTGAGCAACATCCCGGATCTGGCTGGCCAGTGTGAGAGCCCTTCCAGGTCTGACAGCATGTTTCCTGGCAATGCTCAGTTCTCTCTTCCCAACTTGCCCTCGGGAGGAAGCAGGAGCAACAGGAACTGCTACACGAGACTGAGCCACTGCCAGACACCAGAGACTTCCATCGAAGACAGGCTTCAAAATGCTCTCACTGCACCATTAGTTCGCAAAAAACTAAAAGCAGAGATAAATCTGCCACGTGTACAATTAGCCTCCCCTAACTGAAATATCTTATTAAGCACAGGATATATCCTTATCTCTTACCATGGCCTGCAGATCAACTTGGGGGTTCCAGTCTGAATCATATAAAATTACGACATCAGCAGTGGCAAGATTGATGCCAAGACCCCCCGCTCGGGTGCTTAACATGAAAACAAACTTTGTGCTGTTTGGTTCATTGTATGCATTGATAGAATCCTGTGGATATAAAATAAAATGAATGTAAGAAAATTTTATCTGATTTTTAAAAATCTTCCCTCCCCAGAATTGGACTCGCCTGTCTCTCATCATGGGGCGTCTGTCCATCCAACCTACAGTACTCGTAGTTCCTCCACATGCAGTAATCTTCTAGGATGTCTAGCACTCTCGTCATCTGGCTGAAGATGAGCACACGAGAGCCTGTCGGAGAGGAGCAGCGCGTGATCAGGAGGCTTGGAAGTAGAGAAGCAGCTTCAAAATTTAAGGCTCGGCCTGATAGCTCCTCAGACTGAAGCGCCTGCTTAGGCAGAGCGCAGCAGCCAGCACTCAATCCCCAGAGGTCTGGCTCCTGGGGCGTGCTGAGATGGCAACTGAGACTGGGCGTGGTGGCACGTGCCTGTAATCCCAGCACTCGAGAGGCTGAAAACAGGAGAATCACTAGGAGTCTGATCTACGTAGTGAGACCCTATAGACCCTGTCCTAAATACAGGGGCAAAAACAACAACTTAAGGCTAAGCAAAATCAAGACTAAAATCAGCCCAACTCCAAGTTAAGTATCATTAACGATTCACATTCTCCACCTCTAATCGGAGCATAAATAGGAAAATGTAATAGTGGAAGAGAGAGGAAATCAAGAGAGAAGAGGAAATACAGAAAGACAGGAAACATTTGGACAGCACATGAAAGTAGAAAAAATGGGCCACTTCTCTCCGATTTGGGAAGTATTGCATCCCAAAAGCTGAGACAATCATTAGCTTATTACCTCACCTATATTAAAAATATTCTTCATGGCCAGGCATGGTGGCACAAATTTGTAATCCCAGCATTTAGGCTGAGATGGGAGGATCACCAGGATTTCAAGGCTAGCCCGCGCTACACAGTGAGTTCAACTATGTAGCAAAACCCTGTCTACCAAAAAAAATAAATAAATAAAAATAAATAAACCCACAACACACTTGCTCCTCTAGAATGCCTATCAATACTCAAAGGCACCTTAAGAGTACACTTCATTATCTACCCTGAAAGTCTACTTATCTTCTATGATTCAAATTAAGACTGCCTTTTGTGGGAATATATGACAAAGAAACCGTTGAAAAACTGAAATGATGCCATCTCAGAACCGCAGACTGACATCCTTTTATATTGTGAAATGTGTAACATTTTCGATTTCCCTGCAGAATTTAATGTAATGTTGTTTTTGTTTGTTTGTTTGCGGAACTGGGATCACGCTCAGGCCCTTGTGCTTGCCAGGGAAGCGCTTATTCCACTGAACCATCTCCCCGGGCCTGTAATGTATTTTTTAAGGTACAAAGGAAAACTAAAAAGCAAACTGACAGACAAGTCTTACACTGTGTTTTGTTATGTTCTGCCTGTGGTGATGGGGATTGAATCCAGGGCCTCCTGCATATGAGGAAAGAACTGATCTACACCTTGCCCTTTCTTAAACAATATATTTTGATAATATCAAAGATTCATTTATTTTCCTAACAAAAGCACATAATGAAACAAAGAATTTTAAATATAAACATGTATTTAATGCTATAGTTACTTCATTTTAAGAATGATGCTTATCTAAAAAGCTAGAGAATGAGTAAATTTATGAAATGCTGCTGGAGATATAGCACAGCTTAGAGGCACAGCATCTGCCTGGCAGCTACAAAGCCCCAAGTTCAATTCCCAATCCCAAAGACAGGATGGATAGATGGATGGAAACGCTTTATCTGGGGTTTACTTCAGTTCATCTAGGAAGAGAACAAGCATAGCATAAACAAGCTTTACATTGGTTATCATTGCTGAAACTTTATTCGTATGTTCTCCTCTATATCCATATAATTTAAATGTGCCTGTAACACGTATTACTGACATAGTCATTTTCAAAAAAAAAAAAAAAAAAAAAATCAGATATAAAGAAAAGAAAAACTATAAAGAAAAACGGTTTGAGTCCGCAAACATTTTTTTTCTTTTCTTTTCTTTTTTAAGACAGAGTCTTGCTATTTAATTCAGGTTGGTGCTGAATTCACTATGTAGCCCAGGCTGGCTCCTAACTCATGGTAATATTCCTGCCTCAGCCTCTTGAGTGCTGGAATTATAGGCGTGCAACTCCATGCCCAGCAACATATATGAATTTTAGTTAAAACGTTAAAGCCACATAAACAGAGAAGGATCAGAAACTGCACACAGATGGAGGATTCTTCACACCTTATGACAGCTAAAATTTCTAGGAAAGCACATGCAAAATGGGAATGTTCCTCAAAACCAAAGACTACAGTTGCTTGTATTATTTGTCACTTTCTGAGATTCAAGGCCTAAAACTAGGGAGTTTGGGGGAAGCTTAAATTAGCTAAAGTGTTTTTAGTGTTTCAACTTCAACTTTAGAGTCAGAAGAGTTATTTCAAAGTGCAATGTTCTATTCATTTCCCACTAAAACTTGAAGTTTTCATTACATCTCAACTGGATACCAGTAACATAGATACCTTGTTCTTTTAGTTTAGGGAGCAACTTGTCTAACACCACCATTTTGCCACTGTTGGTCACTAGATGCATATCTGTTGTGTAAGGTGGACCAGGTTCAGCTCCATCAAACAGGTATGGATGATTACAGCACTTTCTCAGCTGCATCAAGATGTTCAACAACCGCATCTTGTCCATCTTCCCTGCTGAGTTCAGGATATCGATGTCCTTCATTAATATCCGGGTGTACCTATTGAAAAGAAAATATAGGAAAAGGTCGGCTGTGCTCCCTGACAAAGCCACACACACAGGCAACCCGCTTGGGTCCCTTTCTCTCTCTCTCTCTAGGACATAAGCTTTCTTCCCCCTTATAAATAATCTGATCTTAACAACAAAAAGCCAAGCAGACATCACATTTTAATCCCTTTGCCTACCTTAACCAAATACCTCTAAGAAACAGTTAAGCAATTACTAAGGTGTGGCTATGAACTATCTATAACTTATTTTCTAGTGCTTTCTTAAATTGCCTATAGTGCTTTTGTGTTCATTATATGCCTTGGACCTTGAGAACATGATCTTTTTTTTTTTGGTGCGGAACCAGGGATTGAACTCCAGCCCTTGAGCGCAAGTGCTTATTCTATTGAGCTATCTCCCCGGCCCCATGATCATTTTAAAAGTACAAAATACTTATACTGCTTTAATCCTTTGGAGGATTAAAGCAGTATAAAAAAACATGTATTTTGAAGCCCTTAAGTAAAGCTTAAAATGTCAATGTTAAATACAAACGTATAGTATTTTACAACAGAACAGTGCCACTACCAATGCAGTCAGGCACCACAGGACGACTCGGTCAGCCAGCCACCCACACAACAATAATCCCGTGAGCTTACAACACATAGGGCCAGTGTTGCTGTCTCAGTCTGTGTTAAGGACATTCTTTTCCATACCTACAAAGTCATCCAAGATGCCTTTCTCTGACTTCTCCCTTCCTTGAGTGACATGTGACGGTGCCTCATACCCTGTACCTAGTGCAGCATGTGGGTAAGTGCCCTAACACCCAAGAAGGGAGGAAGAATCAGAGGCAGGCACTGTGATGAGATTAAGAAGAATACAGCACAGTTTGATCTAAGTGTAACCGATAAATACATAGGTAAGGGGAGATATGAAGTCTGTGAGGCGAAAGCCATATTAGGCCAAATTGTAAAAAGCCACAAAGAGATAATAAAAATGTGGACATTTTTCTGAGAGAACAAGCCATCTGTTTTAACACTGAAGTTTCAGGGAGACTTAAACAGCCACCTATCCTTCAACATGCCACCGCTAGGCTAGAATACGAGGCAGATCTCATTCAAATTCTGACTCATAACAGAACCTGTCTTCATGCATAGTGACTCATGCCCTAGGTCTCTACTAGACATTTACATACATGTGTGTGTGTGTGTGTGTGTGTGTATGTGTGCACGTATGAGACAAGCCAGTCATCTGTGCTGCCCTTCCACGTCTTGCTCTGATAGCCTACTTCTACAGTGGACTTCTCTTACCGAGCCAGCACGCCCAGCCCTCTCCATGATACCCAATGTACTTTTAATTCTTTTACTCCAACCCCTTACGCTACCGGAATTCAATACACTTCACATATGGTATCAGAACAGTGAGGAGTAAGGTGGGCTCTAGTTCATTCCCTCCTTTCAGCACACTACACTTACAATCTATGCTAAGGTAACAGAATCTTTTTTGATATCCATTTTACACTGTTAAGTTATGTGGTGCTTCTAGCTACCAAAAAATATAATATTACAACCAAGCCAGTGGTTTCCAGCTTTCTAAGCATCACACACCTATAAAACACTTAGGTAAAAAAAAAAAACCTAAATTTTCAGTTTTTATATTTTGTCCTATATAGGTGTTTAAAATTATACAGCACATGTTATCACCATCATTTCACAAAAGGACTTTTTTTTTTTTTTTTTTTGGTCTTTTTGAGACAGGATCTGGCTATGCAGTTCAGGCTGGGCTTGAACTCACTGCATAGCCCAGGCTGGTCTTGAACCTACACAATCCTCCTGCCTCAGCCTCCCAAGTGCTGATATTACAGGTATATCCCACACCTGGTGTTTACAAAAGGACATTTAGTCTGCCTAAAATAAAACTTCAGCTCAAAATAGGAAAGTCTAAATAAATCGTTTATGAGGTACTAGAAAAAGCATTTTTTTCCTCTATAACCTACAACTCCTTCAGAGTCTAGTACAAATCCATTTCCCAATATTTATAAACAACGAATTCACCCAAACCACCAGTGTCCTTTTTAAAATCCCATGCTCTGGGCAGGTGAGATAGAGCTCAGCAGCCTAAGCGCCTGCTTGCTAAGTGCAAAGTCCCAAATTTGATCCCCAGTACCATAAAATAAAACAAAACAAAACAAAACCCCATGATTTCCATGCTCATTGAATTAAAACCCGAAACTGTCTTTTGGACCTCTAAATCACAAGCTCAGTATGCGCCAACCCAGAGGAAGCAGCAGTGACATGAAGCCCCGTGGCACGCACCATTCCCTCTGCATCTTGCTGAGCCCCACGTAGATCTTCACTTCCTTCTTCGGAGGCAAACTTTTCTCAACATCAGCCTTGATTCGACGGAGCAGGAATGGACGCAAAACCTTAGAACAGAAAGACAGATGGCCTTATCTCTGATACCAACATAACTAATGTACAGAAAAGAAGGTTCTCTGCTTAAGATCAAGTGAATTTCAGGACTTCTGTATCTCAATTATGTAACTTATTATAACTGGGCTCCTGGGGGCTAATCATAAAATTTCATTATTTATCCAATATATTGTATATATTTGCTATATTTGTGAAACAAGAAAAAACTAGCACATGTAAAGGTATACTATTTCAACAATCACTACCTTTCAGGTATAAAACTACTTGCACACAGTTTATCTAATATTGTTTAATAAATTCCTGGTCCATAGCTCTTCATAGATTTTAAATTTACTATCTTAATTTATGGAAGCAGAGTGCATCTAAGGTATACAAATCCTGACCATACAACTCAATTTTCTTCACAAGAACATAACCACATCATCTTCACAACTTCTACCTCGATAACCAAGTGCCCAGACCTGTACCCTCCAGCCAGGATGCACTCTTCTCCCCAAGAAGAAGCCATGTTCCTATTTTAAAAACTGCCTATTCGTTTCAGCTTTTTAATTCTGTCCTCATGGACTCCTTCAACATATGTCCTATGGTAACTGATGCCTTTTATGCATCATGCTGTAAATGTTCACATTGTATTTAATAGTAAGTTTCAACTACCTATAAAACTAACGATCGTACCTTCATTTGTTCTAGTCATACTAGTTTATGAAAAGCCTGGCTATATTTCAAAATGATCTAAAGTTGGTACAAATAACACTGATAACAGTGTGCACACATTCTGGTACAGCCTTCGCTGGCAGCCAGCAGCTGACCCCAGCAGAGCACAGAGAGGCTGAGCTCCCTGGCTGCCTTCTAGGGTTGCCTAGCCACATGCAGCGAGGTAAACCCAAGGGAAATTTATACCAGAAACCACTCAGGCAATCCACACATTTCCACTATTAAAAAAACTGTAAAGGGGCTGAGGAGATGGCTCAGTAGAATAAGTGCTTGTCTGGCAAGCGCAAGGGCCTGAGTTCAATCCCCAGTACCGCCAAAAAAAAAAAAGGAAGCAAACTGTAAGGAGAGGAGTGGGTAGGAGACTCAGGGGTTGATTAAAGCATTTGACAACTGACCAACCTAGGTCCTAAGCATATCTGCATTGACTTTTAGTCTCCCTCTTACTATAGGACCATAGGCCCTGGGGTGAGAATTTCAGAGTAAGTATCAGGACATAGCAAAAGTGGCCCAGATCTCTTTCCTGATTTGATAAAAATCCTTCATACTACTCTAAACAAAACAGGTTTGTCACAACTGGTCAGGTCTACTGTGTGAGGATTTTTAATGTTTTAGCTGCAAGTACCTTGCTGTTCAGGGAAGGAAATCAAGAGCATGCAGGTAAGGAAGGGGAAAGGTGCAAAAGGGTAATCAAGCTGTTCTGACCCATGCCCTCAAGACCTGAGCATCACTGTGGCCTCAGGAATAGGAACTTCTAAATGAAGGTATAGATGCCTACATGCCAACTAAGACAGGAAGGCTCCTCGATGGCACCTTCAAATGCCTAACAGAAATGCTCAAGTACCTTATGATTTATATAAAAATAAAACACTCATTAAAGTCAGGCACTGAACCAGGTATCCAATTGGGTATGTGACTCCGTGCCATTGTGCATAAAATCCAACAAGGAAAACACTTAAGAATCATTTCAGCACCCCACGTAGTGTGCTAAAATTCCACAACAGATTACTGAAGAGTGAATACATGAAGGCACTTAGCCAGCCTCTCCCTAGCTGTTCAATGTTCAACTCAATCACATGGCCTTGGGCTCAGGATCACTTAGGGCACAGGTCTGCCTCCCCAGGGGACACATGTAATGTTCAGAGACATTTTTGTTATCACATCTGGAGGCACATTATGAGCAGAATCTAATAAGTAAAGGTGCCAGGAATGCTATTAAACACTAGAAAACACAGCGTAGCCTTCTCTTCCCTCCAAAAACCTTCACTCCTTTTCCCAAACCTCTACTACTATCCATACCAAGCTGTCAGGATGTGCAAGCCCCAGCAATGGGTTATTATTCAGGACCTCTTATACTTACAAGGTTCTACTGTACCCTGCTTACGAGGGTAACAATCTCAAGATTTAGCAGAGAAATTCTCTACAGCCAGGAACAAAGCATCTATCAAAATAAAGCCATGATATCAACTCTGCTCACAAAAGTACCAAGCATTGCCACTACTGTTAAAACAACAGATGGATCACTAGCCCTTTCAGAAGTAAACTTGTTATATTCACCCATAAATTTTAAATGGAACTAAGCTTAGAAGTTATGGTACTTATTTCTCCCACTATACCTTTTAAACTCATTATTTTCTTAAGTTAAAACTTCACCTTAGGTTCTCACACTAAAACTACCATCAATATCCCACTGAAAGATGAGACAGTTAAGTGGCAGAATTTAAAGAGACTCATGGAGGCCAGGGAGATGGCTCAGTAGAATAAGTGCTTCCCTGGCAAGAGCAAGGGCCTAAGTTCAATCCCCAGTTCCACACACACACACACACACAAAAAAAAAAAAATTAGAATTTAAAGAGACCCAATTCTAAAGCCATTATGCTTTGTTAACAAGAAAACAAGCTGATGTATAAGCTTACCCGTTTTTCCCACAGGAGGTATGCTTCCTCACTACTGTATAATACCTACCATATGAAGCCTCTCTACTAGCTTTTGATCCCCAAGGCAGTTGTTTGTATCAAACCAGGAATCAAAGTCCTATACAAATAAGCAAAATATAATATTAATGATGCCCTGTGATATCAGCCAGTAAGACAATTTCAAAAATTAGCATATCTGAGATGTGATTCATAAAAACCATTTAATCCATGTAATCCAGGCTGGCCTTTAAGCTCACAACAATTCTCCTCCTTTAGCCCAAGTGCTAAGATTATAGGTATGTGACACCATGCCCAAATCAGCAAGTTCTATAAAAATAGAGTATTCAAATACAAGGTTTCCAGAGTAAGAGTAATACCAATTTTTAAAAGCTCACTGCAAGTAAAACTACACAGCATTTATTAGTACCTGAAGAGACAGCATCTTTTATCCTTACCTCTTGAAGGTAGATTTATGTGTCAGCTTTGCTTTCAGTGATCCTAATCTCACAAGTCATTGTTACAACAAAAAGACTACAATCTAGTCTTTAGAAATCAATAAAACGACAATGCAGTAAGAACAATAAATTGTCCCGAAAACATCAAAGTACATAAAAACCAAACTAAAATGCCGAGTTTAAATATCATTTTATAATTTTCTCTATTATTTTCAAATGGTCATTAACACAAGAAACCAAAATACAGACATTTCCTAAGTATCTGCTAAGTGTTGATGCGGAGTTCTTCAAAGTGGCCCCACACACTTCCCTACTCCAGCTGTGGGAAGAGGCTCGAACTGCAACCTGGCCCAGAGGAGCACCGCAGTTACTAACAGCACATGCTCACAATACACAAAGCATGTCCCTAGGTACAGGGAAGAGTTAACTACTGCCACCATCATTTATTTCTACTAGTGAAAATGATCTAAAGGACTTTACAGATTTTCATGGAATTGTTAGATCATCATAAAAGAGATCAGATAGGGGGCCTGCCCCTTAGCTCAGAGCTTTAAGTGGCTGCTTCAACAAAGCAGTCAGGCTCAGGTTGCTGTGGTTCGATCCCCACAACTCAAGCCAGGCAAACCTGCCCTGAAGGCATTTGGAGCAAAAAAAAAAAAAAAAAAGAGAGAGATCAGACAGATTTCACCACATATGAAGTCCATCTCTGACCTTCTAAACACAGGTTACATGAAGTACACAAAAATGTATTCAGGAATGCTTAGTACCCTGGAAACATACCACTCAACTAGAACTCCTAAAACAAACATGAGACCCAAATAAAAGTGAGTTGTCCCATTCCAGATGGAGAAAACAGTGATTTGAAAAGTCAGTTGAAATAAGAGCCTCAAGAGTAAATTCTCAAAATGCAAACAACTTTATAGGTTAATAACAAATTAGTAACACAAACACACGAGAAGCTAGTTATTATAAGCACTGCGGAAGATGGGCTATAGCTGAGCAGCCTACGCGCCTGCCTGGCAGGGGCAACGTCCCAACTTGGAAGGCTAAGGCTGGAGCATCATTGGCAAGTTCGAGACCAGCCTGGGCTACAATGTGAGCATAAGGCTGGCTTCAACTGCATAGTAAGACCATCTCAAAAAGATAGGAGAAAAAAAAAAAAAAAGCAAGCCAATTCCGCTATAAAAATGTATCTAGCTCAGTGGCATAAGCACCTGCCTGGCAAGTGCAAGGTCCTTGAGTTAGATCTTCAAGGCCACCTCCCAAATGGATATATAGCATTAAACTTTAAACATTACTAATAATCAGAAACAACCAGAAATACTTACATCAGCTGAATTAAACACATCTGGCAACAAAAAATTAAGAAGTGACCAGAGTTCATGCAAGTTGTTCTGAAGAGGAGTTCCAGTTAACAGTAGGCGATTTGTAGTCTTGAATTCCCGCACTATTTCTGACAACTGACAGAACCGAATTCTACCGTTAGAATACTCTGAAATGGCTCCCATCTTCAAATAAAGACTTAAATGATTTTCACACATAACTATCACGTTACCTTAGACTTCTCATTTTTGATCCTGTGAGCTTCATCTATAACTAAGTATCTCCAGTTAAATTTTTTGAACACAGACTTCTCTTTAATAAGCATTTCATAAGATGTTACACACACATCCCATTCTCCTGGTAACAGAACATCTCTGACAAAAGCAGCCTGTGTGGCAAGAGGAAAAAAAAAAAAATCACATCATTCAGAAATCAATTACATGTTGAATTATTGACAAGTAACCCAATGCATAAAAGAGTATTATAAGGGGAGAGAGAACATATACAGGCATTTAGAACTAGCTTTCCTACCACTAAAATAACCTCCTGAGTTCTTTATGTGTCAGTTATAAGTTAAAAAACTGACAAAGTTAATCAGTACCAAATTCAGTAACCTAGGTCTTAAGATGTCTTATTTCCACAGATTCAGTAGGCCTTGAGATCCTCACGTAAAAGGGTTTCAAAGCAGAAAGCAGAAATACTGAAAGCCTGCAATAAAGTTCACTCTACTAACACACAGCTGTTATTATTCTCATTTTATAGGTAAGAAAACTGAAAGACTGGACAAGCATTGAGTCCTAAAACAAAAGATAATCTGGTGATTTAAAATACTCAAAGCATCTATAAAGACCAGACATTTAGACAGTGCTAATAAACAGAGGAAGTAGCAACTTATACGAATAAACTTCCCAATACGAAGTCTATAGTTCTTTAGGGTAGTATGGCTGTGTCTAGGTGTTCCCCAAAAGGCTCCTGCAGTCAGAGGTGGGAGGATCTAGGGTGTGTGACAGCTTCGTGGTGCAGTGCTAAGCTCAACGGCATTAGGGCGTGCAACGCCAAGTAGTCTGGATAGCATAAAAGAGGCAGAAACATGCCCTTAAGGTCCCTTGTTGCTTCTGCTATCCCTGCAAGCAAAGAGCTGCTTCTCCTTTGCAATACTCTGCCATGTGCCACTGTGCCTTGCAACCAGGCAACTTGGGACTGAAACCTCTACAAACTTTAAGGCCAAATCTTTCCTCCCTTAACATATGAATGTATTTTGTCTCAGCAACAAGTACTAAGATACAGTGTCGTCATCTTCACATCTTTAAAAGGATGTTGTCAATTAATCAACATTTCAACTTACTCTGATAGGGTCGTAACAGTCCACCAACTTGTATACTGTGACTATTACCTCTACGTTAGTAATCTGAAAAATCTGGCTCCTTAAATTTCAAACCACCTCATACATTCAAAAACCCATTTTCAAACAAAGTAACACTTGTAAGACAGCACAGCCTGTGTTTACCCAATCATTCACCAAAAGGGAAAAATAATTCTTTCAGGTTTCTACAGCCCTTAATACCTCTAAGACAATGCTATGTTTGTAAATTACCGAAACCCATGCAGTGAGCGTGAAGACAAAAGATGTAAAGGTAGAGCTGCTTTTTCAAAACTAAAACCTCAGCGTTCAGGCTTAATGGTGGTGGTCAACACTCAATGCACGTGGGGCTGCAGTTTGGGCACTAGGGTCCAAAAGGTTCCCCACCACTGACACATACCTTCTTTCTCTTCTCTCTGCTCTAGCTACTCCCAAACCCAAGCCTGAATTCAAATTCCTTTAGAGGCAAAATTTAATGAAATATTACAAACTTACTCTTTGTTCTTTATCTCCTATCAAGCAAACAGATCTAAGGGTTGGCACCCATCTCTTGAATTCACTCATCCAGTTGTGTAATGTAGACTTAGGAACCAAAACCATATGAGGACCGGGAATGTTTCTATAGTGTTTCATGTACCCAAGAAGAGAAATTGTTTGAAGAGTCTTTCCCAGGCCCTGGAAGAGTTCAAAATAACCGTAAGACAATTAAAACAAAAACACAATGTGCAATCTGTATACCCCAAAACATATATAGAAAAATTTAAAGGAAATGGGACATGTTATCATAGCTAAAACACAGCAAGAATTTAACAGTTATGTCATGTAATTTTATCACCCTATAAGGCCCAGTAAGTAATATTCCCAAAGTTACCTACCTAGCATATCTAGAAGTGAAACATTTCTTTTGACTCCATACATTTTCCCTATCAGTGGTTTTAGTTCTATGGTGGCAAGTAATCTTTTAAAAACCTTTATTATATAATAAGCAGTAAACAAGGATAAACAGCTGCATCAAATAGAACTATACAAAGCTGCCACCCTGGAAAACATGAATATGTACAGATGATAAACATTAAATGATCTAATCTGAGGAAAATGTACATACTACTTCAAAAGTACAAAAGTTGGAGGCCAGCGATATAGCTCAGCACACTAAAGGACCTGCTTAGACAAGCGCATGGAGCAAGGTTTGAAAAACCACAAAACCACATGTCATGCCAGTCCCGCCCCCAGGGAAGGCTGAGCCAGCGGAGGCGCAGTGGCACACACCTATAACCCCAGCGCTGGGAAGGCTGAAAACGGGGGGCCACTATGAGTCCCAGACCCTGTATCAACCAAATACATGTAAAAAAATAATAATAAAAATTTAAAAACTACAGACATTTAAAAGTTTCTCAAAATAAAGTATTTTGAAACTTATTCTACTCTCACAGGTGATAATTCCTTGAGGAAGAGCCACTAAAGCAAGCTGCTTCCAGCAGTTGGAAAGAAAATCAGCTGACAACAGCTCTAGGTTGTAATTACTCAATAACACTGTTATACTGTCTCAACTGATTAAGTTTAACCTATGAAGTATCTTTGTCAAGAAACCCCGAACACGTACCATCTCATCAGCCAGGATACCATTGATGCCATTCTCATACAAAGAAATGAGCCAATTCAATCCTCGGACCTGGTAATCCCTCAGCTTACCCCATTTCACATCTAGAATGAAACATAAATATAAAATGCACAGTCTGAGGATAGCGCTTGAAACGGTGTGTTGACCTAATAACCTCAGCCCTGATTAATTTATGTTTACTACATTTCAGTACAGTGCACACTCTGAAGACAAGGAAAGGCCTTCTCCTTCACCCGAGGCACAGGAGGTCTCAGTGGGACCTACGTGTGCTTACTGATCTTCCTTTCTTTCCCAGGAAACTTTGACTGTGGGCTTTCTGCAAGTGCAAGTCCCCCAGTGGAGCAAGAGCAGCTACAGAAGAAAAGTAACTGCACCGCATCTGGGGAGAGCCTCAGTGCACCCCAGACCACTCAGTCCTGTGCCCACTGTTCCCTGAAACCCACTGCCACCAATGCTGGTGACAGCACTTCTACCCCAGTGCTTTCATCTCTCACAGAAAAGGGGAGAGAGTCACAAGAGGATTTTCTTCCTGCCAACAGGGACATAAACAGGAAGGTCATTTTTCTCTGTCTTTCATAACTACAGAGACAACTTTCAGGATACATAGAGTACTTATCCCCTCCCACCACAAATCACTGCTCAAGGATGAAAAACTGAACAGTGCTGGAGAAGGTATAAAAATATGAGAAAAAAGCTGGACATGGTGGTGCACATCTGTAATCCCACCACTAGGGAAGCCGAGGTAGGAGGCTCTTGGGAGCTCGAGACCAACCTGCGCTACAAAGTAAGCTCAGGGCTAACCTGTACTGCGTAACAGACCTTGTCTCAAAAAGACAGGGAAAAAAAAAAAAAAAGGAATGTGAGATATAATCCAAACTTCCTTTGCCAGGTACCATGTATTTGGCTCTGACTCCAGCCTCATTTGAAGACATGGAAAGTAGAGGCTGGGGAGGCGCTGAAGGTGCACATTTTACAAGAAGAATCAGATTCCTAACCATGCTTAAGTCCCGCTAAGGTTCAAGTAGCTCAAGAGGTTTCACACACCAGCCATCCAGTGACAAAAGGAGGTTTGGAGAAATTTCTATGCCATCAGACAGAATAACATGTAAGTCAAACTTCAACTCCATGAAATATGCTATCATTTGGATAATCACAAATCAATTTCATAAAACATTAAGACATGGGCCAGGGATAAAGCTCAGCAGCACAGCACCCGCCAAGCAAGCACAAGGTCCTGAGTTCAATTCTCACTTAAAAAATAAAATAAAATATCGAGACACACAAAAACATTAGATGCCTTATATGGGAGAAATATAGCAGAAGGCAAAACTATTCCCAGTTTTAATGTACTACTAATAAACTCCTTGGCATTTTATACACCATTGAAATGTAGCACATCAATCATGTAACAGTATCACCTCTATCAAAAATAAATCTGAGGTTTATTCATAACCAACAAATATCTAAAATTACTAAAAATTCACCTATAAATTGTAGCTAAGTCCAAAACTCTAACAAGGGATGTTTCAAAGAGTATCTTTTAAAAAGTCAAGCAATTCTGTGTTTAACATACATGATGGAGAGTCTTCAAATCGAGTGCAAATATTCGTTGCTTTGGAGCTTTCTGTTAAGAGTTCTTCATCCTCCTCTTGCTCCGTTCTACGGTGTCGGTAACTGGTGAAATGAAAATTCATCGATTTGAGTTTTGGGGTCAAGTTTAAAACTATCAGCTATTGGCTGGGCACAGTGGCACACATCTGTGGCCCAAGAACTCCAGAGGCTGAGGCAGGAGGACTGCCAGGAGTTCAAGGCCAGCCTGGGTGATGTAGTTAGTTCAAAGCCTGACTGAACTAGACAGCAAGACCCTGCCTCAAAAAACAAAAAAACAAAGAGGCAAGGGAGATAGCTCAGTGGCACAGCACCTCCCTAGTAAGCACACAGTTGTAAGTTCAATTCCTGATACCAAAAAAAGAAAGAAGAAAACCTATCAGCTACTATCTCGACCTAACTGTCAAGTGGCTAGAAGAACAGTACCTTTTCTAATAGGATATATAC
>NDGN011369874.1:0-10580 GCA_002564285.1 Tympanoctomys barrerae
TTCCAAGATTTGGCTATCACAAATTGTGCTGCTATAAACATAGGTACATATATATCACTATGTAAAATTTTTTTAATTAAAAAAAGAAAATAATTGAAATACCAGTCATGCATTTGTTCTAGGTACAGTGCAGAAGTCTCTTATATCCACATGCATTAGAGACATATCCTGCCCTCGATTAAGGTAGTCTGGTGGTGAAAAGATGTGCATAATCATAGTAAAATAAATTATTTGCAATAAAAATAGTATAGAAAAACTCCTTTAGTAATTCAGAGATAAAAAATTATGAGGCACAATTTTGGAACATTTAGGCTGAAAATTGTTATGGTTTTTTCTTTTTTACTGTGTGAATAGGTACAGAATAATTGCGTTTCATTGTGCCATTTTCATTCATAACTATAGCATAATTTGCTTGTATATAACTCCACTTGTCCCCTCCTGTATCCACCTTCTCTACCTCCCTGGAGCCCCTTCTCTTCTATAATAGCTCCTCTGCTACTTTCATATCATCTTTCTTTCTCTTGACGACACATATGAGAGAAAACAGCATTTGTTTTTGAGTCCGTCTTATTTTGCTTAACATGATTTCCAGTTCCATGCAATTTACTGCAAATGGCTTTTTTTCTTCTTTGTGCCTGAATCACATTGTATTTTATGAATGTGTGCTATATTTTATTAAGTCGTCAGCTGCCAGGTACCTGGGCTGCTTCTGGTGGCCTTTTTTGTTTTGTTTGTTTTGTTTTGTTTTGTTTTTTTAGTACCAAGAATTGAACTTGGGACCCTGCACTTGCCAGGCAGGCAGTTATTCTACCGAGCCATCTCCCGGGCTGGACTGCTTCTGTATCTTGGCTATTGTGAGTTGTGCCACAGTAAACATGGAAATGCAGATACCTAAACAGTATGCTGATTTTAACAACAGTGGGTTTATGCGAGGAAGGTGTATGGCCAGCTCATGTGGTAGATCTATTTTTAATTTTTTGAGAAATCTCCATGGTGATTTTCACAGTGGATGTGCTAGTTTACATTCCTACTAACAGTGTAGAAGTGTTCCTTTTACCCTATAGCCTCTCCAGCATTTATTATGTTTTGTAGTTTTGATGCTAGTCTTTCTGGCTGGGATTACATAATCATTTAAGTGTAATTTTTGATTTGCATTTCCCTGATAGTTGAAGGTGTTAAGCATTTCTTTATATAATTATTTTCCATTTACCCAATTATTGATTGGGATGTATTTTCTTCATTTTAAGTTCTTTGGGTCTTCACACGCTTTTGATTTTAGTCCTCTGATAGAAGAGCAGCTAGTAAAATTTTTCAGTTTCCCTCATTCTGTACATTGTCTTTTCACTCTGTTGATTATTTCCTTTGCTGAGCAGAAGCCTTTTAATTTGACTCAATTGAATTTGTTGATTGTTGCTATTATTTCCTGAGCTTTATTCAGGAAGTCATTGTCTATCTATGCCTGTATCTTAAAAGTGTTTCCCCTATGTTTTCTTCTAGCAGTTTCAAAATATCTGATGTCGCATTTAGATCTTTAATCCATGCTAAGTTAATTTTTGTGCAAGATAACATTTGGAGATCTAGTTTCAATCTTTGGTGTCTGAATATCCAGCTTTCCCACTATAGTTAGTTAAAGAGGCTAGCTTAACTCCAAGATGTGATTTGGGAACCTTTGACAAGGCAGATGACTGCAGCTACTTGGATTTATTTCCTAATCCTCTTCTCTTTTGAAATCAGGTATTGTGATACCTCCAGCATTATTCTTTTTGATAAAGATTTACCCGGCTATTGGTTATATTTTCTGGTTCTGTGAAGAATAACATTAGTGTTTTGATAGACTTTTCATTGAATCTCTTGATCATTTTAAGTAATCAAACCATTTTAACAATGTTGCTTATGCCGATCCATACATAAGGGAAGTCACTTCATCTTCTAGTGTCATCTTCAATTGCTTTCTTTAGTGTTTATAATTTTTTCTGTAGAGATTATCTCTTTAGTAAATTTCACTTTTAGTGTTTTAAAAGCTATTCTGAAGGAAACTGTTTTGCCCATCCCTTCTCATCAGGTTTGTGTATTGCTATAGAGGACCGCTACTGAGTTGTGTATGTTGATTTTGTATCTTGCTAGTTGCTGAATTTATTACTTCTAGGAGCCTTTTGGTAGCATATGTAAGGTCTTGTTAAGAGAGAATCTTATCATCTGCATGAAGAGAAATGTTTGCTTTCTCCTTTTCTATGTATATCCATTTGTTTCTTACTGAATTGCTGCAGGTAAGATTTCAAGTACCATATTAAATAAAAATAGTGAGAATGGACACCTTGTCTTGTTCCTGAATTTAAAGGAAATTTCTCTCCTTTCAGTTTTTCTCCATTCAATATGATGTTCAGTCTGGGTTGGTTTTATATATCATTTATTATATTGTTATAAGATCCCTCTGTACCTAACTTATTAATGTCTTCTGTCATAAAAATACACTGTATTTTGTCAAAGCATATTTCTGGATCTATTGAGATGATCATGTGATTTTTTTCATGCTTGATTTTCATATTGTGTTTGCTTTGATTTTCTCTTTTTGTGACACAGGGTTTCACTTTGTAGTTCAGGCTGGCCTTTTACTCACTTTGTCTGGCCTCAAACTCAGTGATCTGCCTGCCTCAGCCTCCCAAATGCTGGTATTACAGACATGCACCACCACACCTGGCCTTCATACTTGATTCTATTTATGAGATATACTATAATTACTGAGTTACCCTCATAGGTTTCCCCTGTATTCTGCCCATCCATTGTTTATCATGGGGCTACCAGTACCCCCTCCCTACCCTGTGCTCAGAGTCAGGTTCCCCTCTCCCCAGAGAGCTGAGGTTGATGCTGCAGATTGCGTTGTACTTCCTCTGCATTGCCTTTTTACTTCATGCTTTTTAGCTTTTCTATCATCACTTGCTTGATTCTCTCTCTCAGCAACATGTAGTTTCTCCTTTCTAACTCTAGCTTTTCTCACAGAGTCAGGTGAAGGATATTTCTATCCCTAGTTCTCAACTATTCCTTGCTTTTCTTATTTTTGTGTTGACAGATAATTGTACATCATTATTGACTTAACTCCAGATATTTAGAGTATCTATCATCTTAAATATTTATCATTTATGCAAGAACATTTAAAATCCTATTTGCTATTTTGAATTATATGATTAACTATATTAACCTTTTGTGTAATACAACACCAGAAGTTATTCCTCCTGTCTGGCTATGACTTTGTACCTACATCACTCTTTGTCAAGCCTTCATCTCCCAGGAGAAAGAGGGGACAGACAGGATTCGGGGAAAAAATGAATCCATTTCTGTGATGGAGAATGGGTACCAGTTACACACAAGAGGTTAAGGGAGTAAGACGTCAAGAGTCCTGATCTGAGGGATCACAGTGATTGTAAAGAGTGATTTCAACAAGGTAGGAGTGGAAGAAGTTTGCACTGAGGGGATCAGTTCCTAAGTGGGTGATGAGAAAGGAGAGGCACGAATGAAGAAAATAATTCTGCTGCCTTAACTTGGCAGGGGTCCCATGCTATCATCTGTTTTGAAGTGGATGATAATAAGGTGAATACTAATTGATAAGAATCAGCCTGTTTCCTACCAACCTTTTCCCCTACAACCTCCATTTCTATACACAAACAAGTATATACAAACTTGCCCCCATCACCAGCATTACTACCATTAAGCTTCAAACTAGAATTCCTCGCCATCCCCAAATATACTTTGCCTGCCCTTCAGTCTGACTTACCCTATTATCTCCCATAGAGCAGGATAAGTCCAGCCCTCTTGCAAATAGGCTCTCCTTTCTCTTGTTACATTTAGGGCCACCTGGAGTCAACTGTCAAACAACCTCTCCATCTTTTAACCCCAGATATAAGAACACAAAACCTTTTTTTTTAATCTTTTATTTATTTATTTGGTACAGGATCTCACTATGCAGCTTGGACTCAGTGATCCTCCTGTCTCAGCCTCCCCAGTGCTGGGATTATAGATGTGCACCACCATGCCTGGTTTCAGTGGCCAGCATAGCACACGCTGGGTTCCAGGGCTGGCACAGCATGCAGTACTGAGGATCAAAACCTACGCCTTGCACTGGCCAGGCAGGAGCTTAGGCCACTGAGCTATCTCCCCAGCCCAGAAACACAAAACTTTTCAAGTGTGGGATTGGTTAATCCCAACAATAAGTTACCTCATCCTTAAAGGGAACATATTTATTTTATTTTATTTTATTTTATTTTATTTTATTTTATTTTTCGGAACCAGGGATTGAACTCAGGCCCTTGCACTTGACAGGGAAGCGCTTATTCCACTGGGCCATCTCCTCAGCCCCCATATTTACTTTCTTGACACATAATGAGCCCTTCTTTTCCTGTTCTTTCAAGTTCCATCAGTAGCTTTGATATAAAGAGGGTGCACTAACAAGATATTTGGTCAGCAAAAGTCATGTTTCCTTGTACCACTATACAAAGTACAAAGCAAAAAGTATACAGAACTAACCCGCTCCTTAAATTCCAACATCCCCTTGCAGCAACTTCATCAGCAGTCTTACAAAAGTGTGCATCATTTGCCAGGCATGTGTTTCACAGATGCTTTCAATTGTTTGGGCCCCAACTGTGGAGCCATTCCTGACAGAACATTTTCTCCCAACCCATAACTTAAAGGATCATCAAAGCTTTTAAACTCTCCCTTTATGTTCTGTCCAAAATCCAGCCACTTCACCATGTCACCTTCTCCATGCTACCTCCTGACTGCCCTTCTTGCTTCTTCTGTCTTTTTTCTACACAACAGTTAGCCTCTTGATGTAAGGAATCCTGCTCTGTTCAAAAACCCCAGTGCCTCTCTAATTCTACACAAAAACCACAGCCCCCAGGTCCTGCATGATCAGTCTCCTTTCCTCGCCATTCCCTGGCCCAACCCACTCCCCGCTGTGTGATCAGTCCACACCAGCCACAGACAGCAGCTGCCCTGCTGTGTGAAGGGTCTCTGCCCTTGAACTCCTTCAGGTAGAAGCCCTTCTAACACTTTATATGTCCTATGATCTTAGTTTCAGTACCAATCCTACCAGTCCTATCTAGCCTCTCTCTTGTCTGGATTTTCTCTATTGTTAGTATTGCTGGGAAAAAATGTCTTTTATGTGCTTTCTTCTGACCACACTGCAGGAAGACAGGGATTTTTGTCACTTTTGTTCCTTTCCATGTAACTAGAACCACAACATGGCTTGGTATCTAGTAACTAGATAATTATTTTTTGAATTTCTAATGAACACATGCACACATACACACACACACACACACACACACACTTACACTTTAGTATACACTTCTAGAGATTACAACTACACTATAAGGTTCACCAAAAGCAAAGTGTCAACCTGATCCTCCTGTACATTATGTTAGAGGTCTACAGAACTGCATCAGCAATTTGATGATAATAACAATTTAGGAAAAAGAAGAGTGGATAAAAATTTTGAGGCTGGATCTCGCTATGTAGTTCAGGGTGGCCTTGAAGTTGCTATGTAACCTACATTGTCCTCCAGTCACAGCAGTACTCCTGCCTCAACCTCCTGAGTGCTGAGATTACAAACATGCACCACCTGGTTGGCCAAGAAGAAAGGTAAGAATTTTTATATAGCTAAAGACCTTGAATAGCCGGCCAAACAGCTCAGCGGGTTAAAGTTCCTGCAACAAGGCTCAGGGACCGGGGGTACCCCCCACACACACCAAGTCCTGCCATGCCAGCCTTGCCCCCGGGGCATGCTGAGAGGGCAATTAGAGACTGGGCGTGGTGGCACAGGCCTGTAATCCCAGCTCTTGCGAGGCTGTAAACAGGTGGATCACTACAAGTCAGATCTAGTAGTGAGACCCTGTAGACCCTGTAGACCCTTCCCTAAAATACAAAAAAAAAAAAAGAACCTTGAGTATTGCAGGTATTTCTAAACATGCAATGGTAATAAAGCCAACTTAGCCTGTTTTTCCTAGCTTCTTCCTCCAGACCCCTCTCTTTCCTTCCTCCAGCACAGCTGCTATTTACATTGAAAGGATCTCCAAGAAGGAACCTCAAGTATTTAAACAATATAGTTTGATAATAATGTTGGGCATTGTATCTTTCAGATATAATCCAAAGTGTGTAGGTAAAATGGATTTCATGAGATAGATGCTTGAAAAGGAAAACCTGAGCTAAGCTTTGTAGCTTCAACTGAGTATTACTGAATAGAGAAGCAAACTTTAAAGACTGGTTATCTTAATTTGTTCACACTTTGAGACAAAATTTCTAAGTCTAAACAAAAGAGACAAAAATTTGTTTAAATTATTAAAAAAATTTAGCTTAATAAATTTGAGTTATATTACTTCCAAGTTCCCCCACAAATGCTGAGAATGATGATTGATTTTGAGTTGTCCTGTAAGCCTATGTTTTAAATAATAGAATATAGTTATAATGATTTTTAGAGCAATTCATTCTTAAAATGTCAGCATCTGTTCTACTTTTCAGTGAGGAGGTTTCTTTACTATTTATAGAAAATAAAGTTTTCAAATTTTAAGCCCTTATATTAGATATCAATGATTCTATGTTCTTGAAACTTCTCCCCATGACTTTGCAGGCCAGTGTGAAGACGGTCTGGTGGTCCTATTCAGATGTTGGGTCCAGGTGAACACAAGCCCACACTTTTGGATCAAACAGCCACATCTGAATGGAGATTTAAATTCTTGCTACTGCTCAATTACTGTAAAAGTTGAAGAATATATTTAACATTTATTAGATTTAAATTTCACAAATCATTTGGGACCTATAAATTGATGTTAATCATTTCATGATAACTTCCTGGAGAAACTGATGGTGTCCAGCTCAATCAATGTTTAGGACTGGCTAGATAGCTCAGCAAATTAAAGCACCTGCCACAGGGACCTGGTTTCAATCCCTGCCTTGCCGTACCAGCCCTGCCCCCAGGGCATGCTGAGACCTTGGTTGAGACACACCTGAAATCCCAGTGCTTGGGAGGTTGAAATCAGGAGGATCACTATGAGTCTGATCTGTGTAATGAGGTAATGAGACCCTGATACCTTGTACTAAGTACATTTGTAAAAAGAGTTCTTAGATCAATCCATGTTTAAGTAGAATCTTTTTTTTTTTTTTTTTGCAGTACTAGGGGACTGAATTCACACTTGCCAGGCAAGCACTTATTCTACTGAGCTAGCTATCTCCCTGGCCCAGGAGTAGAACCTTCTAATTTTTTTTTTAATGTGTTTGGTACAGTGTCTCACTGCACAGCTTGGACTCGAAGTGATCCTCCTATTTTCAGCCTCCCCAGCACTGGGATTACAAGTGTGTGCCACCATCCCAGGATTGGTGGCTGGCTCATCATGCCAGGGAGCAGGCCCAGCATCGCATGTGGTGCTGAGGATCCAACCCTGGTCCCTACACTTACCTAAGCAGGCAATTGGTCCACTGAGCTATCTCATCAGCCCCTGAAAATTCTTTATCTACTATTTGTGTGTGTATGTGTGTGTGTGTGGAACCCGGATTGAACTCAGGCCCTTGTGCTTGCCAGGCAAGCACTTATTCTACTGAGCCATCTCCTTGGGCCTAAAAATTCTTTAAGTCCCTCAAATTCATATTTATTTCTGTGTTAGTTTTATTGCTAACGTGTCCTTGATACTACTTGGACTCCCTAAGTAACATAGATGCCACTCTTGCCCATGAAAAAACAAGTGTAGTCACCTTGAATGAGTAAACCTGTTTACAAGAGAGCAGTTTCTGTCTTGTTTGTTTGTTTGTTTATAGTTTGAGGACTACAGGACCGATCTGTAAGATGAACTTGATTCCTGAACATTCAATCCAAGAAAAACTGCCTGTTCCTTCAGGATACGGTACATTCCAGGACATAAAAGCATTGCTGTGCCCAGTTAAGAAATCCTTAAAACCAGTGGTCCATTTTTCTAAGTGACCTTGAAAGTGACAAATAGCGTTCAAGTGAAGGGTATATGCAGTTTGTAAAACAACCAAATAATTCCTGAGAATGAGACAGCTGAGCATACCAAGTCATGGACACTGTCATAAAAATGAAGCTAGTTTTCTTGTGACTAGGAATTCACACCAAAGACAGACAGAAAAGGGAAGTCCTAAAACATATTCCTCATAGCAACATGTTAGCATTGGGATATATGCTAACATATAATAGCCTAAGACAACAAAATAATAGCCTAAGATGACATAATTCATTTAGATGTTGATTCTAGGTTTATGACCACTTTTAGTCAAATTGTATGCATATGTTTATTTTTTTTAAAAAAAGACTAAACAGAATGAACTGGTAACAAAAATGAATTTCTACTAGTTTGATGATGCGAAGATGTACATTTGAATCCCTAATCCATTTTGAGTTTACTTTTTGTATGTGGCATGAGACAAGGTCTGGCTTCATTTTCTGGCATGTAGATATTCCCAGTACTGTTTACTGAAAACAATGTCCAGTTGGAAGGCAAGGATAAGTTCTGGACAAGGGCTACGGGAAGCAATGCTGTATGGTATCATTAAATGTCTAGATAAAAGAATTAGGAATGTTCTCATCACAAAGAAATAACAAGCATATGAAAGGACAGATGTGCTAAATCCCTCGTGTGACAATAGGAAATGCACAGGCCAGTCAGAGCATGGTGTAGCCCATTGTAAGACCTGTTTGCACCTCCCCTCGCAGCGGCCGGCTCTATCATATGAGAGCAGTGAACTCCGCTGATGTTCACAGAGCGCCCAGCAGCAAGTATTTAATCAGTTTCACTGAATGAATCATTTGTGTGAAAATGCTTAGAAAATGATAAATAACTGTCAATAGTAAATGAAAGTCTTAAGTTGAAAAACTAAGTAAGTTCATCTAGGGTGAGTTCTGTGTCATTGGGGCAGTAAGCTAATAACCTATATCCCCAACTCCACTCCCTCTCCCCTGCAAAAACACAAGAAAACCAACAACTTTGTGCAGACAGAGGGGTTCCTTTGGGTCCCATTTCTTTGTTCTACAGGATTTCCACCTCTTAAAATGCAAATGAGCTTAGCCTTCCAGGGCACTGCAGCACAGTATGGAAGTGTGAGTGACCCCACTGGAACTCTCCTGAAGGTGCTTCCTAGGGACACAGATCTTGGAGCAATAGTGAAGGGCACCTAGAAAGCCTAGACAATTGGAGAAAGATCCGATGGCTCCATTCCACCCCTCTGGGTTCTGAGGACAAAGCCTCACTACTTCACAGACTTAGCAAAGACAGTCTCTGCTGACTACCCCAGCAGCAACAGGGATCCATGCGGGAGCAGAACAGTTTTGAACTGCAAGAGGGGTAGCACACCTCGCGATTTTACTGAATATTTGAATAAGATATGTTGCACCCATAGTAAAAAAAAAAAAAATTAAACAAGGTTCTAATGTCCTGAAAAGTATTTATGTACTTCCCTTAACCACACCCAATTTATACAATCTCCCACACTGTGTAAGCATGGAAATCAATTGCAATGTACCTGATAAAATTTAAACCCTTTTCTTTGAAAAGCAAACATCTGATTTTTTTTTCAGAAGCAGCAATTTTTACACTCTTTTATTCAACTTCTGAAACCTAATTCTAACCAAAAAAATAAGCAAAAACAAATTACACCTCTGGCTTCTAGTACGGTGCTATCGTTAGCTGACGCAGTGAACATAACACAGGCATCTTTATAAAGCCTCAATCTTATTTTCTGAGTCTTTAGAAAAATGCATTCCTCTAAAAAGACATTATCCTACAAGTGGCCTTTGGAGGAACTGAAACATTGGTGAAATCCTTAGATTTCAGGAAAAATAACCATTCTCCACAGGCAATTCTAATCAATTATAGAAACATAACTGTACCCAGATCTTGTAATATGCCACAGTGATGATCCTGGCTTCTGTCCATCTTATAAGATTCTGCAGCTTCTAAACATTAAGCCTGATGCTGTTTGCAACAACCCAGCCCAGGCAGATTTACCCTCAGTTGATTGTTACTTTTCATGCTAAAGATGATTGTACATCTGCATCTTCTATTTCAGTTGTGTTATTGTGTTATCCTTGCCCACTGTGTTAATTATTTTTGGAGGCTTCATCCCATCCCCAAACAATATATTTCAAACACTCAAGAGGGTGCATTAAAGAAATATCAACTGTGTTAAAGATAGAGTCTGAAATAATTCAAAGTAAATTTAAGTAAGTTGATTAGAATCAGCTTTTATTTAGGAAATCTTCTAGGGACAATCCTGACATATTTAAAACAAGTAACTGTTCACAGAGATGCAGTCTGCATGTGCTTTCCAACAAATCCGTGAATCAGCAATCAGAGCAGAAATGAGTTGCTGGAAAACGGCTAAGAAGAGAATCAGGAAGAGGGTTCCAATTACAGTCATTTTTAAAATCTAGGGAAAATGTTCAGAGCAAAAAATATTTTAATGAACTAAAATGAAGAGAATGTAACAATATCGAGGTATTAAAAATAAAAGGGGATTTTAATAAAGCCATATTAACATGCTGAACTGTAAAAGGCTCAAGTCAACAACTTCTGACATTGCCA
>NDGN011369876.1:0-12201 GCA_002564285.1 Tympanoctomys barrerae
TTGCAGGGAGTTCTGCTGAAGGGTTCCATGCTGGGCCTGCAGCCTGGGTCGAATGAGGATCCGTGGGCCCCGGGTCGTCTCACTCACTCTCCGGGCCTGCGCTCTGGGTCTTCGCACTGATTTTAGATATATGTTTTTTTCTTTGTAAACACGTTGGTGTCATTTCTGTTACAGTTTATGCTGAAGGAATTTGAAGCACGAAGGCAACAGCATGAGCAGCTGAACAAGGCAGCACAGGGCATCCTCACAGGCCCAGGAGATGTCTCTCCATCCACCAGCCAAGTACAGAAGGAACTCCAGAGCATCAATCAGAAGTGGGTCGAGCTAACTGATAAACTGAATTCCCGTTCCAGCCAAATTGACCAAGCTATTGTCAAAAGCACCCAGTACCAAGAATTGCTCCAACACTTATCCGAGAAGGTGAAAGCAGTTGGGCAACGACTAAGTGGTCAGTCAGCCATTAGCACTCAGCCTGAAGCTGTAAAGCAGCAATTGGAAGAGACTAGTGAGATTCGATCTGACTTAGAGCAACTTGACAGTGAGATTAAGGAGGCCCAGACACTGTGCAATGAACTCTCGGTGCTTATCGGTGAGCAGTACCTTAAGGACGAGCTCAAGAAGCGTTTAGAGACGGTCACCCTGCCACTCCAGGGGTTAGAAGATCTTGCAGGTGAGTTGGAATAAAGCACACGCTTCTGTCATTATCAGTAACAAGAGAAACAGAGTGACATAATAATAGTCCCAGGAATTTAGGATGACCCTTAAGAAGCTTTTGAACTCAGAATTGTTTTACCAAGGCCATGAATGGTGGTACACACCTGTAAACACCTGTAATCCCAGTCCTTGGGAGGCTGAGGAAGGAGGCTCAGCAAGCTCAAGACCAGCCTATACTACATAGCAAGACTCTGTCCCCCCAAAATAAAACAAAACAATAAAAGAATTGTGTTACCCAAACCCTTCTTCCAGTGACAGAGCTGCTGTGGCCATCATACACTGAGCACAAATATGTAGTGCTTCACATAGCACAGTCCTAGAGTTGATAGATACAGAGTCATCAGGTAGACTCATGTCTATAGATGGACTAGTAGGTGGAACTACACACATTCTCCTAAAAACCTTTTATTTCAGTTATATTAGTTTATTTTGCCTTAGAAGTACATGTATCACCTTGAAACGTTGATGGGGGATTAAATAAGATACAGTGTATAAAGGAGTCTTAGTTATATGCCTCTTTAAGGTAGATTCTCATAGTCTACACAGACATTTATAATGCCATGGTAAGGCTAGATTAATTTCAATTTCATTGTTTTCATTTTAGCTGATCGCATGAATAGACTCCAAGCAGCCCTTGCCAGCACCCAGCAGTTTCAGCAAATGTTTGATGAGCTGAGGACTTGGTTGGATGACAAACAAAGCCAGCAAGCAAAAAACTGCCCAATTTCTGCAAAATTGGAGCAGATACAGTCTCAGTTACAGGAGAATGAAGAGTTTCAAAAGAGCCTTAATCAACACAGTGGTTCTTATGAGGTGATTGTGGCTGAGGGAGAGTCTCTGCTGCTCTCTGTACCTCCTGGAGAAGAAAAAAGGATTTTACAAAACCAGATGGTTGAACTCAAAAGCCACTGGGAAGAACTTAGTAAAAAAACTGCTGATAGACAGTCCAGACTTAAAGACTGCATGCAGAAAGCTCAGAAGTATCAGTGGCACATGGAAGACCTTGTACCATGGATAGAAGATTGTAAGGCCAAGCTATCAGAGTTGCAAGTTACTCTGGACCCAGTGCAACTCGAGTCTGGTCTCCTTAGGTCAAAGGCTATGCTAAGTGAGGTGGAGAAGCGCCGCTCCTTGCTAGAAATGCTGAATAGTGCTGCAGACATTCTGATCAATTCTTCAGAAATAGATGAGGATGATATTCGGGATGAGAAGGCTAGGATCAACCAGAACATGGATACAATTACAGTAGAGCTACAGGCCAAAACAGGGTTGCTGGAAGAAATGAGTCAGAGGCTCAAGGAGTTCCAAGAAAGCTTTAAGAATATTGAAAAGAAGGTGGAAGGAGCCAAACATCAACTTGAAATCTTTGATGCCCTGGGCTCTCAAGCCTGTAGCAACAAGAATCTGGAGAAGCTGAGGGCTCAGCAGGAAGTACTGCAGGCCCTAGAGTCTCAAGTAGACTACCTGAGGAACTTCACTCAGGGACTGGTAGAAGATGCACCAGATGGATCTGATGCTTCCCAACTTCTACATCAAGCTGAGGTTGCCCAGCAAGAATTCCTAGAAGTGAAGCAAAGAGTGAACAATAGTTGCATGACAATGGAAAACAAGTTAGAGGGAATTGGTCAGTTTCATTGCCGAGTCCGGGAGATGTTTTCTCAATTGGCAGACCTGGACGATGAACTGGACAGCATGGGTGCTATTGGCAGAGACACAGATAGCCTGCAGTCCCAAATCGAGGATGTGTGGCTGTTCCTTAATAAAATTCAAGCCCTCAGGTTTGATATAGAGGCCTCTGAAGCAGAGTGCCAACAAATGCTGGAAGAAGAGGGGACTGTGGACTTGCTGGGTCTGAAGAGGGAGCTAGAAGCTCTGAACAAACAGTGTAGCAAACTGACGGAGAGAGGAAAAGCTCGCCAGGAACAGCTAGAGCTGACTTTGGGCCGCGTAGAGGACTTCTATAGGAAATTGAAAGCACTGAATGATGCAACCACTGCAGCAGAGGAAGGAGAAGCACTGCAGTGGGTAGTGGGGACCGAAGTGGATGTCATCAACAAACAATTAGCAGATTTTAAAGTAAGTCTGACCCTTGTTTAAGTCTTTCTATCTCATGTGTATTTCTCTGCCATTACCGTTGAGCATACATTTTTACTTCTGTTCCTGAGTTCCTTAATCTACTAAACCACCAAAGCACACTACTAGAAAACTAAACAGTTTCTTGGACTTCTGAGCAGACTGAATTGAGCAGTAAACATACAAAAGAAATACCTAAGCTTTATCTCTTACACAAAGAATCTCCTTTTATGATTTCTTGAGATTACAAATTAGTTGGCCTGATTAGAATGAGTTATGAGAAGCCATAAGGATGGACATGGGCTCATCTTGTACAGTGTTAAATTTACACATTTCAGGGGGAAGTTATCAATGTAAAATGGAATAAAACAAAATTCTCGGGCTGGGGAGATAACTCAGTGATCTAAGTGCCTGCCTGGCAAGCACAGGGACCTAAGTTCAATCTCTGGTATGGTGTGCTGTGCTGCCCCTGGCGACCTGGGCATGCTGAGCTGTGTAGCGAGACCCTGTATCAACAAAAATAAAAAATAAATTTATCATGAATTATTAAATGAAACATGCTTCAAATAAATGTCACACTTTCTGCAAGCAGCCAAGTGTGGTGTCACACACCTGTAATTCCAGCACTCAAGAGGCTGAGGCAGGAGGATTATGGATTTGAATCCAGCCTGGGCTACATAGTAAGTTCAAGGCCAGCCTGAACTGTATAATGAAACCCTGTCTCAAAAAAAAGCAAGAGAAAATACATCTCAGATGCTTTAAAAGTATAAGTTCTTTGCATATGAGAGTTTGAGAAGTATTGTCTTAATTGCTAAAATATTTTAGTTCTTCACCTGATTCAGAATTTCCAGGGCTACTGTTTTGTGAGTCTGAATTGAAACAACAGAGGCTGGTTAGACCACTGGAACCCAAAGCATTAATTTGTTAGATACTTTTCTTTTGGGTCTTGGCTTTTACTTTGTAAGTCCTTTTCTCAAAAGCTTCCTTTAAATACATAAAATTGCCTCCCTCTGCCACTGTGCCCTTCAGAGTACATGGAATAGGTTGGGAAACAATACTTGGAGTATTTTTGTTTCCGTCACTGGTGTTTAATAATTCCCACTTTACAGAATTAACGCTCCTATCAGAGTAAAATTTGTTCTCTCAAAGTGGCTGCCTATACAAATTCTTTATATCAGAAGCATGTATGGAAGTGAGGCATGTAGTACATGCCTGTCATTGTAGCACTCTGGACTGAGGCAGAAGGATTGTGAGTTCAATCCCAGCTTGGGCAAGTTAGTGACTTAGTAAAACCCTATCTCAAAATTTAAAAAAAATTTAAAAGGTCTAGGGTTGTAGCTCAGTGCAGAAGTCCCTGGTTCAATACCCAGTACCAGTAGATCAACAGATAAATGAATGATGGATGGGTGGAGGGAGGGATGGACAAACAGAAAAAAAACATGGATGGAAAAAGTGTTGACCCTAGGTCAGAGCCACATGGTCTCTAGAAAAGTTACAACATAACATGTAGGCATAATCCAATTTCAGAAAGAGGGATGGGGAGATGGCTCAGTGGAGTAAGCACTTCCCTGGCAAGCGCAAGGGCCTAAGTTCAATCCCCAGTTCCACCAAAAAAACCAATTGCAGAAAGATGTCTGATGGCCTTTTCTAGTTTAACAGATATTGAAGGCCCCCTGGCCATATCTGAAGATAGTATAGTTCACAGCAACAGAAATTGGAGACAAGGTCTTGCTAAATTGCTAAGATAGGACTTATTTTGTAGTCCTTCTCCAGCCTCCTAGAGTACCTAGATTATAGGTGTATACCACCATGCACAGCTATATTTGGGTTTCTTCAGGCATCAAAATAAAGCAAGGGTAGATGGAGAAAACTCAAGCCAATGAGCAAGTGTGTGTTCCTCTTTGAAACATCATTACCCTCCTTATTCTTTTTTTTTTTTTTTTTTTTTTTTTCTTCTGTATTTAGGACAGGGTTTACAGGGTCTCACTACACAGAGCAGACTTGTAGTGATTCTCCTGTTTTCAGCTTCCCAACAGCTGGGATTACCGCGCACACCACCACGCCCAGTCTCAGTCACTATCTCAATCACTGTCTCAGTGTACTCCAGGGGTGGGGCCCACACAGCTCGCTGCCAGGATGAACCCCAATCTCTGTGCTCTGCCAAAACAGGCACTTTAGTCTGCTGAGCTATCAGGCCAGCCCTACCCTACTTATTCTAATAGCTGGATGGTCCTCCCTGAGTCAGTTTATATGTTTTTCTTTTCTGTAGTCACCTCCTTGACAGCAGAGACTACTCTGTAAATATGTATCTGTTATCCAACTGTCCTCGATCTGTGTTATTGAAATTTTTAAGTGACAACTAAGTGACTGTCTTGCCTGGCAAGTGCAAGGGCCTGAGTTCAACCCCCAGTTCCACAAAAAAAAAGAAAAAAGAAAATTGAAGTTTATCCTTGTAGGCTCCAAATAGTCTTATCTAGCCAGATCCTAGTTTATGTAGGAATTATTTTAAATTTTATTTGCCTACTTTTCTCAATACTATATTGTACATATCATTGTTTTTTGTTTTCTGAGTGTAGGTTAATACCTAAAAAGATCTTACTATTCTCTACTGTGGTGATATTCTCAAAGACATTGGAGACATTTGGGACTGCTGTGTTTCAAATGTTTTATACTGCTGTTTGCAGTTTGAATGCTGTATCGGAGTGCTGAAGGCCTGTATTGTGTGCTGCTGGATGGATGTATAGCTGTGTAGGAGGGAGATTGTTTGTGAGTTTTTCCCCACAGACAGCATAATATCAAGTATGAGAGTTGCCTGTGTGTCTTCAAGTTCAGCCACAGACTGAAAATATTTAAGGATGAAAAATAATACAAATTTTAAAACAATAAATTATAATAGCTGTTGACATGACATTTACATTATTCAATATCATATAATTTGGATATGACTTAAAGTGTATGGGAAGATGTAAATACTATGCCATTTTACATAAAGGATCTAAACGTATGGATTCTAAATATAAGGGAGCTAGACTCAATACCACGTGGATATAGAACAGTTAACTGTTGCCTCTCCCTTGTAATCTTCAATGACCTAGAAAGTAAACTTAAAGAGGCCTTTAAGTCGCCTTAACTATTAGCTAGAATATAAGGAAGAGCCCACTGATACACAATGCTTGGATTTGATAACAAGTCATCTTTTCCTTAGTTTCTAGAAATATTCTGAATTGTGATGTTGCTGGATGATTTCAAGAAATTACTGGGCATCATTTGTACTTTTTGTGTCCCAGCACATGTTGCCATGTAGTGCTGAGTTCACTAGCAACTTAGTTCTTTATTATAGTCAGTTTACTCCATCGGTTTCTAAGAATAAGCCCCCAAGCACAGATATTATGAATATGAAGGCTGGGAGGAGGCCATCAAGTGAGTACTGACAGAGTGTGTTTATCTGTAGCAGACTGTTGTTGGCAAGGCAATCCTGAATCCAGAGCAGGAAGGTAGGAAGACATGGAGTGCCCTGTTATATTCCACTGTTAAGTCAGTTTGTAGTTACTGCAAAATGATCAATAGCCCCTCAAGTTGGGTATGCATATCAGAAAGAAGCCGTCCCATCAGCCTACCTTGTAAGGAAGTCAGAACCTTTAGGAAGTTTTGCAGCCTCCCAGCAAAGGTCTTTGGGTAAGGGGGAGGAGCACACTCCTGGCTGAGCTCATGGGAAACGAAAACAATGAGAGAGGAAAAACTCCTCTAGAGGGAAGGTTTTTTTGGACCCGTTTTTAAGATCTGAATCATTTTCATGATAAGTTTTGCATTGCTAGATTAATGTGCTGTAGTCCATCAATAGAGCAGACTCATAAATTATGACCCTGGCTTCAGATTCAAATTACTTTTATAAATGAAAAAAAGACAAATGAAGATAAATATTTAAAACAGCATTAGTTTTAAGTTTTTAACCCCTTTCATGAATGAGCTCAGATTGTCAGTATATCATTTGCATAAGAAAAGGATATGAATCTGGAACTGGGAGTAGTTGTAGTAGACAGATCAGTCAAGTCTGGTCACTTGGTGAGCCTCCAGGCTTTCTGGGACTGTGCAATAGTCTAACAAATCCATGCCGCAGCAGTTAGTTTGCAGGAAAAATTAGTTACTCCTTAAAAGAGCAAGGAGCAAGTAAAAATCATTATTCCTAGGAAAGAGTTTCCTTCCCTCAGTTACCTCTGAATATAGAATCTGGTCAGCCAGTGAGGACTTATCAGGTAGGAATGAAGAGAGTCCTTTATACTATGTGCAGGCAAAGACCCCAGCCTTCCTGCATTAGGACCTTTACTGGGTTCAGCTCTCTTGTGGAAGCAGAGAGGAAGAATCATTTCCAAAAACCGTAATGGGAGTATTGAGGACATTTTCAGAAATCTGGGAGGAAAGGCCTAACCTCTTCAGGAAATTCCATTTTCCTGAACAAGAGAGTTTCTGAATATTGAGGAAAAGGAATTATATGTCCCTTAAAGGAGACCTAGGAGATACAGAAGGAAGGTTTTTTTAGAAAGATTTTTTTTTTAGCACTGAAACTTGAAACAAAGAATTCCCCCAGTGTGACCTTCCTGGGAAGAAAAGAAAAAGTAAAACAAATTAAGTCCAATGCTAACAAGAGGCTTTCCTCATTTTGAAATTCCCTATGGGAATGTTACTTGTCAAGAATTAACACTTGAGTCTTGGGGCCAGGGAGATGGCTCAGTGGAATAAGCACTTCCCTGGTAAGCACAAGGACCTGAGTTCAATCCCTGGTTCCACAAAAAAAAAAAAAAAAACATTTGAATCTTAACTCTGTCCCTCCCTGTATTCTTGCTCTGCCATAAGAACCATGCTGATCTTTCAGGCAGAAGGCATGTTGTAGTTTTGACATCATGCTAACAAGCAACATCAAGAAACCTGGATGTGCCTTCTTTCGCTCTTATTTATGATTATGATCCAGACCAGGCTTTGTACTACACAATCTACCTCTCAATTACAAGAAAGCATAGTTACTTTAGGTTCTGTACATTTCTCACAGTCATTCACTAAATGTAATGTTATATCTGAAGCATCCAAACTCAACTTTTCCTTTCTTATCTTTGACACCTTGCTGGTAACAGGCTTCCTTTCCTACAACAGTTCTCACTCAGACTAGTTAGAGCTCAGGGTCAAGTACTGAGTACATTTGCAGTTCTGTCTAGGAGAATTACATATTCTCTATACAAACAGAACAAGGAAGTCCTTTATTTAAACGCTTTTATTCAGTTTTTGTCTCATGGTAGGCAAGCTTAGGCTACCCCATCAGTACATGTGAGAACCTTTAGAAGACAGGGCCTAGCATGGAGCTCAAAGACTGCCACTTCAAACATAAATGCTTGTTGCTTCTTTTCAAATGATTACAAAAGCAATATCAGCCCATCTGCAGTTTTCCAGTTACTACTATTCCCTGAGATGAGAGTTAAGAGTATACTCAACGGAAGACAAAGCAAATTAGGTCAGTTATCAACCTGCCCTGAGAGAGAAGGGAAGTCAAACTTGATGAACCTGTCCTTGGAGTGTTTGGCATCCCTAGTTTTACAGCAGCCCAGATAAGTAGGCATAATTGATCCCAGCCCCCTGCCTTATGCCGACCCTTGTCCTGCCTTGTGTTGTTTCTTTCTTAAGCAAAGCACTGCCAATACTAGGATCCAGAGAAGTAAAGAAAATATCCTAGAACTAAATTTCTCAATTTTAGTATTATTGATATTTGGGCCCGGTTATATATATTTATGTATTTGGTACAGGGTCTCACTATGCAGCTCAGACTCATAGTGATCCTTCTGTTTTCAGGCTCCCCAGCACTGGGCTAGGATTACAGGAGGTTGCCACACTTCAGTATGCCCAGGGCGAGGGCTGCACAGCATGTGCTAGGGATTGAAACCCGGTCCCTGTGCTTGCCTAAGCAGGCACTTAATCTGCTGAGCTATCTTGCTGGCCCAGGCTGCATTATTTTTTGTTATAGTCTTTTTATTGTAAGTAGAATGTTTACCAGCATCTCTGACCTGTAACTACTTCAAAAATGTCTCCAGACATTGCCAAATGTCCCCAAAAGGCAGAATCACCCTCCTGAGAGCCACTGCCCAAGAAACACTACCACCAAAGTGTCAGTGTGATTCAGCTGAGTACTAGGGGTTTAAGCTGAATATTTATATAGCCGACTGCCTCCTGATAATCTGATTATGACTATGCAGTAGCAACAATTATCTCTAAATTGGCCTTCCTTTATGCCAGCCCTGGAACTCTTTTTTTTTGTTGTTGTTGTTGTTGTTTTTAATGTGTTTAGCACAGGACCTACTGGGTCTCACTACACAGATCGGACTCATAGTGATCCTCCTGTTTTCAGCCTCCTGAGCACTAGGATTACAGGTGCACTATCACACCCAGTCTCAGTTACCATCTCAGCGCACCCCAGGGGCGGGGCAGCACAGCATGCCAGGGATTGAACCCTGGTCCCTGTGCCTGCCTAAGCAGGTGCTTTAATCTGCTGAGCTATCTGGCCGGTCCCATGGAACTCTTTATTAAAACTGGTGTTAATCTGTGTCTAGTTTTAAATCTCCTAATCACTTTCTCTATCAAGCAAAATTTGCCTACAGTGGTTGATGCAGGTGTTTGGCTGATGAGACATTTCTAAAGAGAAGAGTAACTTCCTCTGTGGAAATACTTCAAGGAGCTTCTTTGTTCTGTGCCTTTAAGTAGAGACTACAGTATGTCAGTTGTTCTCTGCAGCCAACCTAGAGTGTGGCTGCTGATATTTATAACCCTAATGTGAGCACCCCCCACAAAGAATTCCAATGCTGTGTAATAATCCTCTCCACCCCCGCTATACCAACTGGGTGGGAAGAAGGCGAAGGAACCTTTGAGGCCTTTAAGTTTGTTTCATAGTGAACCTTTTCCAGCTCTCCTATAAAGTGTCGCCGCTTCATATTTTAAATATAAGCATCACAAGCAAAATCCCAGGCTTGCAGCCATTACATCACCTTTAAAAGGTCTCATGCCTCAGTGAAGGTAGTAAAACAAAATGGAAAATCCTGAAGAAAGCAATGATAGATTTCACAAAAATCTGTCTGGAAATTTTGATAGCAAAAAGAGATTTTAAAGCAACAAGCACACATATCTTCAACCAAAGAAAAGGACTAAGAAGTTTAACTTGGGTGTGTTGAAATTCCTCACATACAGTATCAACACCTAGTATTTAAAACTAAAATTCATAATTTGATTTTGTATAAGAAAGAAGAAAAATCTGTTTCCAGGAAAACTAGAATGGACTGTATATAGTATTTGTATTTATTTACTGAACATTTAATTAGTGAATATGATTGAGATCAGCACAGCTTTGTGAAACAAGTGTTGCTTGTTGTGTTTTCAAGTGTATGATAAATGATCTCAATCTGGCCCTGGAATTATGGAAAAATATTCTGAAGCTGAAGCTATATAGTCCCACTGACTTGGGAGGCTGAGGCAGGAGGATCACTTGAGCCAAGAAGTTTGAGACTATTTTGGACAATATGGCGAAGCCTCATCACACAAAGAAAAAAGCATCCTGGGATTTTTAAAAATTGTTTGTTATTTTTCTTTCAGTAACAGAGATTATACATAGGGCCTTGAACATGCTAGGCAGGCAATCTACCACTTACCTACAACCTCATACCCTTTATTAATTTCTGTTTTGAGACAAGGTCTTGCTGATTTGCACAGGCTGGCCTTGACCTTGTGATCCTCCTACCTCAGCCTTCTGTGTAACTAGAATTTATAGATACATGCTGCCAAGCCAGGATTATATGGGGCACTTTCAGAGTAGCTAACTAGTGCATGAGCTATAATCCTTGAACATTTAGGAAGTGTAATGAGTAGCTCAGATGGTGCCTAGATTGTTACAGTTGGCTACTCTACCAGGGAAAAGATGAGTCCCACAGGCAGTCAAGTCAGGTCACTACACCAAAGCATCACTGTCCCAAACAGCTTTCCCCTCCAGATGGATTCTTCCCAAGTCTCAGCTGTCCTAGATGGAAAATTGTAGCTATGAGGAGAATGTGCTTTCTCCCTACCTTCCTTACAATGTAACAATGTCATTTCTTTAGGTACAAGTTTCTGGTATTGGCTGTGCAAGATTAATAGGACACATTTATTCCAAGGCCCTCACAAGTGATTTTCCTGCCACTAGTACTATTTCAAATATATTCTGGTCTATTTCTTCAAAAGTTTGAAGGTCCAAGGAATGAGAACAAGTGCTACATGCTGATGCTTTGTGAATCCTTTTGTGCAGGTTAGAAGAAAAGGGCTCCATAGCCCTTTCAGCCCATCTGAACTGAGTCCAAGCTCTGTGCCAGTGCTTGTGTGGGTGCTCGGATTTTTAGGTGTCTCTGGTTAACAATGGGGAGTACAAATAAGAATTGCAGTAATAGTGGAGTACTGCTAAGTACAGCAGGAAAAAACTAGATCTTCATGATCTCTAATGACCCCTCTGAATTTGACATTTAAAAACTTGATTTGCAGATCAGAAAACTAATGTTCGAAAAGGTAAAAACAATTTGGTCAAGTCACATAGGAAGTAAATACTCAAATTGAGATTGGTTTATGGTTATTATCACGTGTAGAAGCTGCTTAATAGTAGTAGTAGTAGTAGTAGTAGTAGTAGTAGTAGTAGTAGTAGTAGTAAGTGAGTGCTGCTAAACATCCTGTAGTGTATAAAATGGCCCCTTATAATGAAAAGGTTTTAGCCCACTTGCAGAAAGATAGGGCATTGGTTTTTGCCTTCCTCCAGTTTCCATAGCAAGGAACAGTTAACTGTTGAAATAGTTTTAGAATGCTGTGTAGTGAAACTTCCGTGGTTTTTCCTTTTTTTCAAAATTAGTTAATAATTGCTTTTGAGGATGACATACAAATTTAGTGGATAACGACAGGATCTTGGTGAAGTAATTTGAGTCAGTAGCTAAAGAATTCTCTCCATGCTTGACCAGTCCCCACCCCAGCTTGCCACAAGGTTCCTGCTGTGGAAATCAATCAGCTGTGTATCTCAGACTACTTCCTGTAGGTGTGTTGTGGCATGGCATCGGCCCCTGCAACCTCTAGAATACTGATCTCAGTATGATTTTATCAGACTGTCTGTTTTGAGCCTGGCTGCCTGCAACAAAGAACCCTCTGTTAGGAAGGTAGAGAGCTGGTGTGATTGGACAGCCAGCGTGTACACTCATAGTTCCCACGGAAAAAGTAGACATAAATTATTCGGTAGTCTTTTTTTTTTTTTTTTTTTTTGCATTTAGTTATATGAACTTTTTTTCCATAATTTTATTGATAAACCAATAGCAGTGAGACAGTTTCAAATCAAATTGGTAGGACAGTTTCAAAAATTAACACATTGCATACATTCCT
>NDGN011369890.1:0-16339 GCA_002564285.1 Tympanoctomys barrerae
CTGTGCTAGTAATCGGTTTTGAAACTGTTTCATTGCTATTTGTTTCTCAATAAAATTATTTTTAAAAGAACCCCAAAAACTTATTGTGGCTCAGAATAAAGATTCTACATATACTCTTATTTGTATGTTAGTGTTTTAGTTTTGGGGAAATATACCAAGGGTAAAAGATTGGAATGAAATGAGACTTGTGTTTATTAAATGGATTGACTGGTGAATTTTCACACGGATATTTCTATAAAGTAGGTTGGATCTCAAAAGGAATATTACCATGTGAAAGTTTGCATAAGTGGCACAACCAGATGGACATTGAAACTTATGATTATAATCTAAAAGGTAGAATGAAAGCAATTGGTCTCTCCTCAGACAGATACAACAGGGGATTCTTTTAGTGGGAGGTAAAAATTAGAAAACATTTCAGATACTGAATAAGAGCCTTTAGAAAGACAAAATAAGCAAATTTGTTAGAGTAGCTTGATGGGGTGAAAGCTATTTCAGTTGGGGTGCCAGGCACTGATGTCCTGGCTGAGACACAGAAGAGAAAGTAACTCTGAAAAGTTCTAAAGACCAGTATTCCAATCCAGAGATACAAAGAGAGCAAATCCTTCAAGATGAGAATGAGTTAAAATTGACAAAAATGTTAGTACCACTGTGCCTAGATTTGATGCACAAGTTGAGAAGGCCAGAACCTGAGTCAGTCAGGAAGGAGAGAAATAACATCTTAGAAGCCAGAGCATAAAGGTGAATTTTAGTGAAACATGTAAAATAATAAGAAAAGACCAAGGCTTTAACATGTAGATAATACCAGTGCTGACTGTCAGTCTTGTCATAGGGGTAAAATACAGATTATAATTTGTCTCAAAGACAACATGAAGAGACAAAATTAGAAATTAAGTCACATCAAGTCTCCCAACACAGTTCCAAAGGGATACTATCATACTGGGACTTCTAACAGAAATAATCCAGGTCACTTGTGGTTAAATTATGACAGATCATACAAGTTAAAAAAATGTTCTATGAATGTGACATTCCTAGCAACTTCATGGAGATTGATTTTTTTCGGTCTCTTAGCCTTATTACCATAATTAGTCCTTTTATCACTAGAGTGAGCATAAGAAAACTAAAAACTGGGTCTTGATCATACTTAGTTCTAGCAACCCCCATGGAAGTTATTTTTTTAATAAATCCTGCTAGGAATCTACTTTTAAGGATGAATTTTTTATAATCAAATGGAATATAAGAGAGAAAAATATCTAATTAATTCAGAAGCCTGCCTCGATTCATTCTGGTTAATAATAATGACTTTCTTTGCACCACTGAGAAGTTTCTGCTAAATTTCATAAATTATTCATTCATTCAACTGACACAGTTTGAGATTCAGTTTGCTAACAAATATCTAAATTTTTGGCAGTGTTTCCTATTAATGAACATATGAAAATGCTCTAAGGACAACTGGTAAAAATATCAGGCTTTTGTTTATTAAAGTGTTGCACTCAGTAGTCTCATAGAAGCTTTCGAATGCACTATTTTTTTGAGAAAATTATTTTCCTTTACTCCAGAATAGAATACTCCAGAAAAATACACCTACACATTGGAATCTAAAATTTTCTTCCCACCAAGGCATCCATTTAGCCACCAGCCTTTGGGAAACGGGTAAGAAATTATTCTCAATTCACAAGACATACATCTACCAGAAGAGCTCTGACACACACCATGAAAGAAAAAGCACAGCATGGGCTAGTTTCAGGCAATTTCTGCTTAGAATATGCTAAGCATCTATTTATTACTAGAAGCAACTTTTCAAAATATGAGACATTTGAATTGTGATTCTGTATGATGTATTTCCCTCACCTCCCACCTCCAAACTGTTCTCTAGATATTTAAAAGTTCTACAATGATAAGATCATAAGCTGGTAATAAGACTGACCACAGATACTCAAAGTAAAGAAATGCTAAAAGGCATTTATGTTTAAAAAGCTGTTGGATCACCTCAGTAAGGTCCTTAGGACATTTTTATTCTTTATTGAATAACTAGGTGCCTTAGGGTATCTCCTTCTGGTACCCAGTGGCCCCCTGCTAGTATTCAGATTTCTGGCCTGACTCTCTATTTTCCAACTTTGTGACCTAGCAAAATTGCTGGACATCTGTATATCTCAGTTTCCTCATGCTACCTTATGGGATTTTAATGTGGATAAATTAGGACAGTATATATCAAATACATGCAACACACTAGCACCTAACAAAAAGCACCAGCTATTATTACTTTGTATAACTTATTCTGGAACATAAACTAAATGATAAAAATTGAGAGAAATGGCCTAAAGAATTGCAGGATTAAGAAGAAAATTCTGAAATACTAACAGGAAGTATAGGAGAAAAGCAGACCAAGGGATGAAAAAGGCTTCAGAGGTGATGGGGCATGAATGAGGTCCCAAAAGACTGGGATGGGGAGTAGAGAAACTGGTGCCTAGATGAACACAGAGGCAGAAGAAAGAGGCAGCATACCCAAGGGCCTCAGATAAACATGCACAGAAACCGAAGGGGTATATGCAGGAATGCGAAGTTGGAAGAAGATGAATTGGCTAATGAAGGGCCCACCAGTTTGTAAGAGCAGTCCAAACTTAATTAAAAATATAAAATTAAAGAAAAATTTGACAGAAACAAGTTATTACGTGTTATAGCATGGAGGGCTTTATTAAGAATTAACACATGAAATAGTGAGTGCCTGCACAGCAAGGGGAGCATCAGACGCCCTAGCTCTGCTCCCTCAGCCACCCTCAACTGATATGAACATTTCTTTGCTCCCTGTGAAGAAAAACCCATACTTAACATCCATTTCTCCCTTCTCACTATCTCAGAATTTTGCCTTTCCATAGCAGCAAATCTGCTCTTATCTATGTCCTGCAAACTCCTGAATCTAATAGTTTTCAGTCCACATTTTACTCAACCTCTTAGCAGAACTCCATACAATGGAACATTGTATCTTACTAGATACAGTTGTTTTCAAGGTACCACACACTCCCCCTGTTGTTTCTTCTCCTCTCCTTAGGGTGGCTACTTTTCTTCCCAGCCTATTAATATGTTAGGGCTTATGCTTTGTTTTCTCTTCTTCATTATCTACACTCTCTTCATTGATTGTATCGCCAGTCACATAAACATATATATCATTTGTATTCTGAATGCAAATGACTCTAAGAGGGAGGGCAGGGGGCAGGTGACCTCTCTATACACCCTAGACTTGAGTCCTGTAAGTGTCACCTCTTGGGCATAAAAGAGATCTCAGATTTAACATGCCCAAAGAGAGTTCATCTTTCTTCCAACTTGCTTTATCTGTAGCTTTCTCCATCTCAACTGGTGACAGTCCCACATTTTAATTACTCAAGCCAGGAAACTTTAAAGTCATTCTTGGTTTTTTTTTCTTGTCTTAACCCCTATTTAACCCCAAATTATCAGAAATTCCTATTGGCTCTAGTTTTAAAATATACTCAGAATCAAACAATGTATCACCATGTTCTCTGCTAGCATAGTGATTTGATCCTTCAGTCTCTTATGTGGAATAATTCAGCAGCTTTCTAACTCAGCTTCTCAACGCAACACCCAGACTGACCCCTTTCCATCTGAAATCAGCCCTCATATGCTCAGAATGTCTCAACAGGTTCCCATTTCATTCAAAATAAAAAGCAGACTTCTTAAGATGGCTCACAGGTCTTCTGTCATCTGCAACCCCCACCCTTTTCTCTCAACCGCAGCCCCTGCCCCATGCCAAATAAGCTACTCCAATCTCATTGGCTTCCTTGTTTCCAGCGTATTCTTGCCTCAGTGCTGGTCACATAACTGCTCCCTCTCAACTGAATGGTTTTTCCATAACTACTTGGAAAATCTCTCACCTATTTCGCATCCTTGCTGCACTGTCATCTGTTCAATGATGTTTACCTGATCATCCCTTTTTAAAGTAAAATCTGCCTCCACTCTGAACTCTGGAACACCTCATTGTCCTTTACTTATTTTTCACTTTTTAATAGCCCTTTCTCCTTTCTAAACTCCTGTATCATTCACTTGTTTATTAAGATTCCTCGATGCACCTAGCAGAATATAAGCTATTTAAGGAAGAAAATATCATTGTCTTTTTGTTCACTGATGTATTCCAGGCATCTAGAACAGTACCTCAGAAATAAGCAGTATGGAAAAAATGTATCAGTTAATTTTTTTTTTTTTTTGGTGGAACTGGGGATTGAACTCAGCCCCTTGCACTTGCCAGGCAAGCGCTTATTCTACTGAGCTATCTCCCCAGCCCTGTAACAGTTAATCTTATGTGTTAATTTGACTGGATTAATAGATGCCAGGAGAGGTACATGGGTCACAGCACTTACCAGTGGTTAATCCACTGATGCTCATAGCAGAAAGTGCCACCAAAAGGCGCAGTCCAGTGGGGGGAAGTGTGTTACTGCGGGTACACATGGAGGACACATTTCCCAGTGATGGCCTTGGCCCGCGCTCTGCTTCTCAGCTACCATGAGGTGCATATCTTGGTTCTACCTCAGCCTCCTGCCATGGCGTTGCTGCCCTGGAGCCAGCCTACCAGGGACTGGAACCTCTAAAATACCAGCCAAATTAAATCTCTTTCTTTTTAAATTGTGTGTGTTGGGTATTTTGTTCCAGCCTTAGAAATGATGACTAGTATACACACATATAATAAAAGAGATGGGAGAAAATGAACAAAATAAACATTTTAATAGGGCTTTGTAACTGCCCGTATATTAAATACTAGAAAAATAAACTAGTCAAAAATGATAATGACAAAAAAGCTTAAATAAACGCTTCTTCCCAAGAGACATACTAATAGCCAATATACACAGGAAAAGGTGCTAAACATAATTAGCTATCATACAAACACAAATCAACATCACAATGAAAATAATACTTCATATCCACTAATTTGGCTATAACAAAAATTGGTAGTAACAACTGTTGACAAGAATGCTAGCATTTGCTAGTTCCCTCACAATGAAAACAGCACTTCATATCCTCTAATGTTGCCATAATAAAAAAAAGGACAATAAGTACTGACAAGGATGCAGAGAAATGCCAGCTCTCATGCATTATTAGGTGTAGTATAAAATGGTACTGCCTCTTTGGAAAAGTTCATTAAAAATTAAACACAGAATTTAAATTTCCATCAGAAATTAAATGCAGAATTTAAATTTCCATCAGAAATCAGCCCTCATATGCTCAAAATGTCTCAACAGGTTCCCATTTCATTCAAAATAAAAAGCAGACTCTTAAGATGGCTCTTAAGAAGTTACCTTTACCCTAAAAGTACTAGTCCTATATGTACACTATCCAAAAAATTGAAAACACATTCTCATACAAAAGCATGTTTTTGATTGTTTACATCAGTGTTATAAATAATAACCAGAAATAGGGGAAACAATTGCTCATCAATTGATAAGCAGATTATCAAAATATGGAAAATTATCCAACCACAGAGATAAAATATTAATGTGCCCTACAAGATGAATGAACTCAGAAAACATGATAAATGAAAGAAGACAGACTTGAAGGTCACAGGTAATATGATTCTATTTATATGAAATTTTCAGAACAGAAAAGTCCAAAGACAGACAGTAGATTTGTGCTTGTCCGGAGATGGGGAAGAAATGAAGTTACTGATTATGATGTTTCTTTTGGGATTAACAAAAATAGTTCAGAATTAAACATTGTTGTTGATCACATACCTTTATGAATACAGTAAAAGCACCTGAATTACACACTTTTTAGTAGTGAATTTGATAGCATGTGACTTGTTTCTCAGTCTTTTAGAAAGTCTGTAGCTTACATGTAAAGGACCTGGAATAGATTCACCATTAGAAAGGATGACATCCAACTGTGAGTTTAACAGAAGTACATCAATAAAGAAAAGGTCCTAGAGTACAAAGTTCTCATGTGACTAAAGAAAAGTGAAATGACAAATTTCTTTCTGAGAATAAACTAGAAGGAAATTCTCATGTAAATTCTTATACCAGGAAATGTTAATTAGGTGATATAACAGATACCACTTTGACTACAGCTTTGCCTAAGACATAGAAACATGGCTCAAAGGAAGTTGCTTGCACTGACAAACTCTAAAAGACAGGGGCACAAAACTGTTATAACTAAGCCCATAAAGAATGTTTGCAAAAAAGGAGCACCTAGACACACTGTCTGCAGATGATCTCATTTTGCATAGAGATAGAATTAATGGAGCCAAGACACAGGGACTCTCATACCCCTTAACTATGTTCTGAAACACCAGATGTTCCAACTGAGCATTTGGCAAATATTAGAAGGCAGTCCAAATTCTGCTCAGTACTGTTGACTAAATCAACATGCATATGTTTTGGATATGTAGGTAGCAGAGTCAACATGCTGTCAAGAGAATTTAGGGGGAAAAAAGAGAATTTCAGGGATCTATTTATACCCTATCTAACCAAATAGCCATTGTATTTCCAGCCTGAGATGGACTCTTGAAACATTTCATCTACAGATGACAGTAAATAGTATTCAGATTCAACAAAGACAATGATTTTTTCATTCAGAAAAGCACTTAATGGAGAACTAAAACTTGTGTTAGGAGACATGGAGGCATAATTGGGGTCTGAACATCCCAAATGCAGGTCTTTTTAATCAATTGCCTTTACCATGAAGGATTTCAGTGGAACCCCAGGAAAACATGTCACTTGATGTAGACCTGAATTCTTTTACTTTTTAAAAAAATGTGTTCAGTACAGGTTCTCACTATGCAGCTCAGACTCATAGTGATCCTCCTGTTTTCAGTCTCCCCAGCACTGGGATTACAGGCGTGCACCACCACACCTGGACTCAGTTGCCAGCTCATTGCACCCTGGGGGCAGGGCCAGCTCAGCATGCCAGACCAGGGATCAGACCCTGGTCCCTGTGCTTGCCAAAGCAGGTGCGTAGTCTGCTGTGCTACCTTGCTGCCCCTAGACCTGAATTCTTGATGAGCTACCTCCGAAATGTCTCCCTCTAAGTAGATGAGTGACCCACTGGAACTTACTTAATTCTGGACACTACATTAAAATGCCATTCTTCATATATGCTTCCAGAATGAATGAATGAATGAACTGATACTTCAAGACAAAATGGGAGGTTTTTCTTGCATAATTCTAATCAGAATCCATGTGCTCTGCTATAAGCCAGAACCATTTTCAGATGACAAGAAATGTGAAAGATTTTCTAACTTTATGTTCTATTGTTGTATAATCAAATTTTCATATGAAGAAATAACTTTGGTTCTTGATGAGAGGAAAGATCAAAATAAGCACATTAATTTACTTTTGATCACAGGCATGTCCATGTCATTTAGACAGAATCAGGAAGTGGTGAAAATGGAGCACAATTAAATGGATCTTGACAAATATAATTTTTCCACACTGGCAAAGTTTAAGGTTCTTTTATTACAGATCAGCATTAATCATTCAACCAAAAACATGAGCACTTGAATGTAAGAAACAGGCTCAAAATGCTGTAAGAAATATCATTCTCCAACCTGGGATAACATTAATAGACCACAACACTACCTCAGGATCACATGGGTCATTATTTTAAAACTGTTCATTGTTTGCTCATGATCCTAGAAAATGACATTTGCTCAGACTTTTTATTCTAACTACTTAACTTTTATTTCTCTTATCACTACATTTATTCAAAATCTCATATATATCACTTATAAATGAAATACATATTAATTATTAAATATTTTAATATAAGTATATACACACTCATATATCTATTCTGAGACACTTGCAAATTGTTGTTTTCTATCTGTCATGGAACTAGGAAAGGAAAACCTCACAGAAGAGAAGGTATCTACATTTCAAAATACCTACTTCTGTGAATTTGTAACAAATCCAAATTGCATCTTTTCATGCTCTTAAAAGGCAAAAAATGGTAAATTATATCTTTGTTTACATATTCTATACTACTTATGGTAAACAGAAATACAAATACACTCAAATTTTCTTTCTTGAATTATTAAATAGTGTATGTTGCTTTAAAAGAAATTGTCAATAACTCCTTGGGGGGAAATTGCAAGATGAAAATTTTTTCCATTCAGTTTCCACAGAGGAAACCATCTTAATGATTTTATAAATAATGAAAGTATTTTGTTTCAGAAGTGCTTAACAAATAATTATTTTGTTTACTTTTAGAGGCTTCATAAAAGTAGATTTTCAGCCTACACTCTTCCCAGCAGGTTCCTGTCATTCAATGAAGTGCTTTTACCTGATCCTTTTCCCAGGCAGTGCAGTCCTGTTCGTCCGAGCGCACTGGCTCGCTACACTCTCAGAGCAAACGTGCCGCTGCCAAGGTTCACAGGAAGCCCATCAGTGCTACCAGCTACTGACCTTACCCTAAACCCATCTGCCTGCAGGCCAGCTGGCTCAGGGTCTCTTGCCAGCCATCCACACACACGTAGTGCTCTGTCGCAAACCGGTGAACACTCAGGAGTGCAGAGGAGTTCACAGTTTCTGAGAGGGTCACTGAGGGGGGAAAAGGGCAAGAAAGCCTAATGAAAACATTTCTTGTTTTTTTAAAAAACATTTCTTGTTATAAAAACAAATGATAACTATACTCTTCTGGTTGGATTACATCCATTCATTCTTATCTAATTGGACGAAGAACCTTTTGGTGAGTTCCTGCCCCAGGGAGGTCACCGCTCTCAGTGTGATGATAGACTAACAAAAAGTGAGCTAGACATGCTCTCTGCCAGTTCTCTGAACTGGAGATGCTAGTGAAACAGTCAACTCTTGACTTTCCTTAAGCTAGAATACGGCCAAGGTGGGGTCCACTGTCTTACTTTGCCCGGGAATTTCCATAAATTCTAAGGAGCAAGGTACGACTTTATAGCATCTCTTTGGAGAAAGCATATGGAATTGTAAGTACGTGAAGAAATGCTAGCTGAGGGTTAACGTGGTAGAAGCACTCATTTCTATTTTACCAAAAAGCAGCCTCTGACTCCGTTTGCCACTAATAACTCACTAAACACTGAGGTGAATGTAGCACACGCAAGTTGTGAGTTGTCCAAATAATTGCAAAGGATGGAAAAAAGAATGGAGTGGAGGAACAAAGCAGTAAAAATGGGGTCAGCAATTAGATGACTTTATTACAAACTGCTTGCTGGCAATACTGTGGGAGATGCCTTTAAATTCTGTCCATAGTAAAGAACTAGCTAAATCAAAGTTGCTTTTTCACTCAGAGCAAAAGCATAGAGCAGATAGTGGAGCCACTTAAAATTCTATGCTAAGAGGTGTCAATCAGTAATTGAAGAATCACAGAACATTAATGACTGAAACCGAGTGATAGAAAAGTTTTGAAAATCTGTTTAAGAAACGATGCGATTGCACAAATCTGAAGCCCAAATTTTCAACATATAGTACAGATGTTTCAAATAGAGAGGTAACATGGGGTCAGGGTTTTCTGCGACTTATCAGCCATAACTCACCACTGTCAGCTTTATAGCACTAAAGCAAAATAGATGAACTTGGTGAGTAAAATGCATGAAGTGATTAAGGGTTCATTTAGCATTCGTGGCCAACAGGCATGGTGGCCAGCAGCTTACCACAGTCCCACTCATCCGAGCTGTCAGAGCAGTCGGCTTCTCCATCACACCACAGCTCACGTGACACACACTCGTGGTTGGCACATTCCAGTTCATCATCTTGGCAAAACGCTGAAGACAGAGAAATGAGAGGTAAGAAGACTGAAGCTTTGCAGAGTACGCGTGACGGTCGCTAACACGCGCACTCTCACTTGCCAGCAGTGTGTGGCCAAAGCATGGGGCCCCTGAGCCCTTCAACTCAGTAGCACAGAGTCAGAGAACTTGTATGATCTCACATAATAAATCATTTAATAGATGTCAATTTGTCCAGATATTTAAGCAGAATTACTGTCTTCAAAATTGAAAAATTGAAAATTGAAAAAGAAAAGGGTGTCCAGAGTAGCAGAAACACCAAGGGTTAAAATCTGCATGAGCAAAGCAAGAAGGAGAAGTCGTGAGCAGCAAGCAACAGGAGGAAAACAAGCTCTGTTCACACAAGTGGATATGGTTATTTTTTAATTCTGTACTATTAAATTACTCTCTGAGTCAGACACAATTCTCTCTTGGATTTTTAAAAATTATAGTAAATCTCTTTGCCTACATGGCATCCATTTCCTTTTCTTTTTTCAAGTGAAATATGATTTCATTTGGCACGCCACACCTCCAGCTCCAGAGGAAGATTAGTTTAAGGATTAGTTTAAGCTGGGCATGACTTTTTCCAAATTACACTTATGCCTCCCTAAATACAATCATTAGCCCAAAGGTAAACACCCGAGAGCAGAGCCTGGGACTACGGTTTTGGAGCTATGCTTTGCAAGACAGCTTCTCCCCACGCTCTGCTGACCAGGCCACGATCCTTAGCCAGGGACACGCACAGCCTGCAGGAAACAGCATTTTCTTCTAATTGGTTCTCTCTGCATGACGCTCCTTTCTGGAACTCAGCTGTTCCAGGACTGTATCTTTCTAGCCTACACAACAGATCCAGACTTCTAGCTGTGACTGCTCAAAGCTGACCCGAGTGAATTCCTAGGTGATGTTCCAGTCAGAGGAGCCCACTTGTCTCTCCTAACTACTGGATGTGATCAGGGGAGCTGGTAGCCTCGGTGCTCCTGGCTTTGGACCAGCCAGCCTGAGGTCAAGTAGAAATAAAGGAATCATAAAGTATTGGATTCGGATAGAAAGACCCAAGAACTCACCCTACACTTGCTTGGCTTGTCATGTGATAATATAAAACATATGGGATAAAAATGATAATAAAAATGATAAATATCTCATTGCTAGGTTTTGGCTTTCTGTTACTTGTAAGTAAGTAATCTTAAGAGACATAAATTTTTGTTTGTTTCCAAAGAAGACTATTTATGTAGATTAAAAAATGTTTTTGAAAAGCACAAAAATGTAATAATTTTAGCACCCAGAGATCATAATATAAACTTTTTATGAACTTCTGAGCTCTAGGTAGGTAGACAGATAGATAGGTAGCTGATAGATAGATAGATAGATAGATAGATAGATAGATAGATAGATAGATCTTACAAAGGCCCGTTAATTAAAGAAAAAAGTAAAGGTCCCTAAACTGTGGTTGCTTTGGGAGACGGAGCTTAGAGGGAGAGCTTTGTTCACTGGGAGGACAAGTTCAAAGGAGACATTGGGACAGTAGACCTTTCTTCTTCTTCTCCTTCTTCTCCTTCTCCTCCTCCTCCTCCTCCTTCTTCTTCTTCCAGTCATGAAGTCAAATGGCTCTTTCTATTACGTTCCCCAACATAATTTATTGCCTCAGTACAGGCCCAAAGGCAGCAGGTTCCTTGATCATGGATTGAAATCTTCAGAATTGTGATTCAAAACAGTTGTTTTCTCTTTTTAAGTCAGTTATCTCTGGTATTTTGTTACAATATTGAGAAGCTATTACATCAGCTCAAGATATATAATGAACACAGGAGAATTATTCATTTCTTGTTTATTTTTATTGTTTGTATATTATTTTAAGTCTCCTATTTGTAGATATTTTAGGGTGCTTTATTTTTTGAATGCTCTAAACAATGTTAGAATTTGATTATCTTCTTGGCATATATCTTTACCAATAGAGGGTTAGTCAAAGGTCTGAAGAAATCAGAAGCTTTCGATACAAATGTATACCTTGTATTCAAAGTGAGATAGTTGGTATTTATAATTTTAAAAATGTTTTGAAAAATTTATAATAACATACAGCAGTTTTTTTCATCTGTATTATCAGGACAGTCTGGAAATCCATCACAAATCACTGTGTGCTTCAAACACTGTTTATTGGATGGACATTCCCAAAGATCTCTCTCTTTGCACCCTAGAGACAGAAAGAGAGGTTATTTGCAATGTGCAGCTTAACACAATGGGAAATTTAATCAAGCAATGTAGAAAAATTATAACAAAGGCATTTCATTTTTCATAAAAAGTTTGTATACCCATGTATACCATGAATAATACAATTTTCAAAGTAGAAATACTCAATAACCTTTGTGCTGCATTATAAATAATACAGTTCCCCTAAGAGCAGATCAAAATTAACATATGGGATAGGAGAAAAATGAAGACGCAACTATACATTAACATTTATCTTTAACTGTTCCTTTTGCTTTCTAAGTCAATTTGCCAACATGTAAGACTTACGTGATGAGTTAAAATGAGTTATGCTTTTATGAAAATGTGCCAAAACCTAAAGATCGAAATGCATATGATCTTAGAATGTGATTTTAGTCTACAAATTTAGAGGCCATCTGGATGTTTAGAGTATGAAGCTCCTTTTATGATAAATACCTATAAAACTAACCTACAAATAAAGCCATTATTTTTGGTCAAAGAATTAAGGTTGGAAACTTTATTAATTAGTATGAGAATGGAACACAATTTGGGCAAGACCAAGACTGGAAGGTCGTATGTTGACCTGTAAGCTTCTTATATAAGAGTAAGCACTTTGATAGACTTAATAGGTATCACTGGATTGAAATACAGAAAATTTCATATATCTGTCAAAGCATTCCAAGGGCCAAATATATTCTAATCAGACCCAGTCTTAGCAACTTGATCAGGCAGGAAGGAAGAGACTGCATGGCATTCATCTCTGAGTACCCTCTACACTCCTATCTAGAATCGTGGTCAAAATACAACAGTCCAAGGACCAGCCAAATAGCACAGTGGATTAAAATGCCTCCAAACTGGGATTCAATCCCCAGGCCTGCCCCACCCCGAGGGCGCACTGAGATGGTGATTGAGACCGGGCATGGCGGCGAGTGCCTGTAATCCCAGCTCTTGGGAGGCTATAAACAGGCAGATCATTATGAGTCTGATCTAGTAGTGAGACCCTAAACACCCTGTAGACCCTTCCCTAAGATACACACACACACACAAAAACACTCCTTCACACATTTGTATTATGCATGGAACTTCCTTTCATATGAGAACAAAAAGATAATTAATTCAAGGTGAATTCATTGCAAAGCATTAATCAAATAAGACATCTTTTTTAAAATGATATTTCTCAGCTGACCCAGTACAGATGATTCAGAGAAATTTTGTATATGATTAACTATGGTTTCTTAGAATTCATTATGGTGGGGAAAAATATGCTTGTTTCATAACCCTCATTCCAAACAGTTATCAAAATAATTCACCAACACAAATATTTGTACTCAGCTAAAATTAGATTTAGAGAATTTTTACCACCCAAAGACATAAGAGATAAATAGAGAGTCCTCTACTGGATGCACCTCTGGAGTGACCTTAGACAGTGCTTAGAGTTTTCAGCTAGCAGAAAATGCAGACTTCAATGACAAGGCCCTGACAATGATACTGTCTGGAGAAGGAGCCTGCCGTCTGCTCTCTGAGATCCAGTTCCTAACGAATGGTACAGTCTCCTTACTCCATCAGAGAAAAAGGAAATAAAAAAGATGGTGTACCATTACAGTGCCCACCCAGCTTCAGGCCTGCCCCCATCCACCACAAAACACACAATGTGCTAGTCGAGAATGACAGAAATGGTGCAAGTCCTTCTGACTATGCACATGGTATCCCCCTCCCCAGACTACAAAGAATTTGGACATTTGCAATGAGCTGATAACCCCAAAAATAAATCTTTGAGTGTGAAGTCTTCTAAGCTGCATCCTGAATAATAATAATGATAACATAAGAGGATATTATCTATTATGTAGCCATAGTTTAGATACTAATTTTTGTTTTTACCATAACATAAAATTGGCAGTATTATGATCACCATTTTATAAGTGAGAAAACTAAAAATTAAAGAAATTAAATAATTTGCTGCAAATTATAGCACTACAGACACAGACACAGGTGGGATCCAGGTGTGAGTCTTTAGTAAATTGAGAACACATTGCATGCCCAGAGGCAGGAGGGAGGGAAGCAGAGTTAGAGACAGACAGCCGGACCGCAACCCTAGCTATGAATTTCACTACCTGTGTACCTTTAAGTCAGTTACTTAACTCTTCTCAACCTCAGTTCTGATATTTGTAAAATAGTAATAACAATACCTGCTACATAGGGTTGTTATAAGCACTAAGTAGTTTATTTCACAAGCATTCATTTACTATTTTTTTTTAATGTATTTGGTACAGGGTCTCACTATGTAGCTCTGACTCCTAGTGATCTTCCTATTTTCAGCCTCCCTAGAACTGGGGTTACAGGTGTCACCACCACACCCCATCTCCTTGGCTGGCTCAGCACACCTGGGGGTGGGACTGGTGGGGCACATGGTGCCAGTGATCAAACCCTGGTCCCTGTGCTTGCCTAAGCAGGTGCTTAGTCCACTGAGCTATCTTGCCAGCATTCTTTTTTAAAGATAATTTTTAAAAATTGGAAAAAATAAAACAAAAACACTGCTTAGGCAGAGTGCAACAGCTGGGGTTCGATCCCCAAGTCTGTCATGATGGCCCTGCCCCTGGGGCACACTGAGACTGCGATTGAAACTGGGCATGGTGGCATGCGCCTGCAATACCAGGGCCTGGGAGGCTGTAAACAGGAGGATCACTACAAGTCTGACCTATGCAGTGAGACCCTGTAGACCCTGTCCTAAAAAAAAATTTTAAAAATAAAAAGAATAGAAATGATACAAAATTTCACTAAAGAAAAATGATAGAAAAGTAACAGTTAATGCTTAAAGTTTTTTCTTCTCTTTAATTTCTTTGACCAATTTTGTATGCTTATATCTGGTAATCGGAACAACTAATCTGAAGACAACAATGTGTAATATAACAACCATTGTACATTCTTTTTAAAAAATTTCCATGGTTTAATATCTCCTTCGGTATAGTGATACTAAACATAAACGAATTAGTATGGAAAGGTGAACACATTAGTCACATAGGAGATAGTGTTGTTTTGTGAAGGAATCTATCTATCTGTCTGTCTATCTATCTCTTTTCTCTCTCTCCATCTCTCTCTGTAAAGTGACATTTTTGGTGCAATTATATTTTAAGTGTGACTTTTAAAAAACTAAAGGGCATGACTCCATAAACAGGTATGAGTGAGACATGCCATTTCTTGCAGCTGTAGGCTATAAAAATAAATATGTTGATGTCAGAAGAGCCACCACCCCAGCCCAGAAAAAACCTGAAAATCCCAGTGACAGAGACAAGATACCACTCAAGTGACCAGTGTATCCTGCTTGTCTGGAACTTTCCTACTTTGAGCACTAACTGCCCCTGGTCCCCTGAACCCCTCATTGATTCTAGACAAAGTGGGATAGTTGGTTACCTCAAGTGGGCCAAGTATTCTGCTGGGTTTATTGTTTACATTATTATTTTTACAAAACTCTGAAACAGACTTCCCTGCCAAAGGTGGGCCCCATCTGAACTAGCATACCTTGTTTCTTTACAAAAACAGCTTTGCTTTTAAATTTTAAAAAATTTTTGAAGAATATAAAATAAAGTATTACAAACATACAGGATTTCACTAAACAAGTAATAGGAACTCAGCAATGGTAGCCACCCAGTTTTTCCCTTCCCACAGATCAAATTCTTTCCCTTTCACAGTGTCTATTGTAACTTTCAAATTTTATTTACTCTTTCAGGTTCTCACTCTAATGAGACATCACAATGTTTGCACATGTGGGTCTGATTTATGTTACTTACCAATACAGTCTCTAGTTGCATCCATTTGTCTACAAAACCTTGAATTTATCTTTTTTAATACCTGAGTAATACTTCATTGTGTAAAAACACCACACTTTTTTTTATCCATTCCTCTATACATGGGCATTTGGTTGCTTCCAGGATTCAGCTATGACAAATTGTGCAGCTATAAACACGGGTGCACATATATCACTGTGGTATGATAATTTCAGTTCTTTTGAAAATTACCCAGGAGGGGGATAGCTGGCTTGAATGAGACCTCCAATCCTTGCTTTTTGAGGAATCTCCACACTATTTCATAGTAGTTGTACCAGTCTGCACTCCCACCAACAGTGCAGAAGCATTCCTTTTTCCACACAGCCCCTCCAGCATTTCATATTCCCTGACTTATTGATGTTAGCCATTCTTTTTGGGCTGAGATGGAATCTGAGCATTGTTTTAATTTACATTTATCAGATAACCAATGATGTTGAATATTTTTTCATGTATTTATTTGCCTTTTGTATCTCAGATGCCCATATTTAGATTGGGCCTTTGACTTGAAACCTTCATATTTAAGTGAATGCCACTTGAAGATATACTTATTAGTGAAATAAACCAAACCCACATCTGTAAATATCGTATTGTCTCC
>NDGN011369892.1:0-11697 GCA_002564285.1 Tympanoctomys barrerae
CTTTGAATCTGCTTTATGCATTCTATTTCTTTCCTATATTGCTCATTCAATGATTCCATCATTTTTATATTCTCTATTTTTTTTTATTGGTGTCTTCTTTAGAAGCTTGTAGTACTTCTTTCATTGTAGTTATCATTTGATTTCTTGCTTCAGAAACTTTTTCTGATCTGATTTCCTCTATACCTTTCTGCAGTTGTTTCTTTACTTCAGATGCTATTATTTCAGAAATTTCAGGTGTGTGATTTCCAATTTCTTCTATGCTATCATCTTCTATGTTTGTTCTGGGTGGGCCCAGGGTGTGAGAATGCATTTTGTTCCTTCTCTTTGTCATTTTTTATAGCACTGTCTTCTGACCTTTGGTGTAGAGCTTTGGTAGTTATTATCTTAGAACCAGGTTCAGATCTACCAAGTTCGAACTCATCCTGGTGTGTGTGGCTTGGCTCTGGCTGCTGTGCTCCACTTCTTCCTGCTGCAGCCCTTGGTAGTGGACTAGCTGTGCTACTCTGGCAAGATGTTCTGCTCCTGGATTAGCTGGGTAGGTCTTGCCTCTAGTCTCTCTGCAGGGAGTTCTGCCGCAGGTTTCTACACTGGGCCTGTCTGATGGAGGAAGTTACAACACATTCCTGGCCTGGGTGCCGGCTGGTATGAGGACCTGGTGGGCCCCAGGTGGCCCCATTCACATGCTGGGTCTGGGCACTGGCTGGAATGAGGTTCCATCCCTCTCACACTGAGCAAATTGTTCACATATGTAATAGAGGGTTATACAAGTTTTAAAGATCTGCACTTTGGTATTTCAATTATTTATCCATTTTCTCTGTTTTTTTGATCTTGTTTTTTCTTAACTTGCTACTGAGAGCCTATCCTTTTGGACTCTTGTCTTTCTACTTTTCTCTTTATTGTACTTCTGAGAAACTTCTAAAAGTGGCCCAAGTGGTCTCTGAGTGCAGCATGCACAATCATTCTACTAAACTCTGGACTTCATTGCTCTCCACATAGCACAGCATTCAGCTATTTGTTTGAGTTCTTTGTCTTATCCACAGTCTTTGACGTTCTTTGTTTCCCAGCACCCTGGGGTTCCTGGTGTTTGACTGGCATTCTAGAAACATTTCTGGAAATAAAACATGCAGTCTTTGCAACTCTTTAGATTCTGAATTCCTGGATAGTTATTTTTCCTCCCGCTTCTTCAGATATTCAGTGTTCATTGAGCATTCACTGTATGCAAGATGCTCTAATTATTGACCTTGCGCTTCGCTTGGGAGGTGCACAAAGCCCTAGTCAAATCGTGTTTTCTTTTTGCTCGATTGCCTGGCTGGGTAATCATTCAAGCTTAACAAGCATCTGCTTGATTGTACTGTGTTAGTTAATACTGATTTGAACTGAATACTCTTGTGTGAATAAGACCTGGATAGTTTGCTTTGTATTGAAATAACTTGGTGTCTTAAATACATCTTTCTTCTGATTATTCCATCTTGGAGCAAGATGTATAATAATTGATTAAATTAAAAGGAGCCTCAAGTCAATTGGAAAAATCAGAAATTAATATCATTCTCAGTGAGACTGAGTTCATCTATTAAAATTGGGTTTTAGTTTAATTACAAATGATTATCTAGGCCTTCTTATCATTAAATGTTCTCTGAACTAAATGTTCTAAAAGTTTAATGGGAGAAACACTAAGGCACACATGCAGTAATGGTATCCTTTTATTTCATCATGCTTTTTTTTCCCTTCCTGATTTGACTTGTGCACTTTCCTGAAAAGGAAGGTTCAAAGTGGGACTGGAGGCAGGCGGGAACGGTAATGGCACCTTGGTCTGCAGCTTTACAGATTGAAAAGCATATGGGAATTTCCCCAGGAAATAAGATGAAAGAGAAAATTGGGAACAATAAAAAAGAAGAGCTAATCTTCATCTCCCTGTTCAGTTCACATGTCAGATAATAAAAAAACACAGGGCATGGTGACATGGGAACCATCTGCTTGAAATTCTGTTGATTCAGTTTAGGATTTCACAAAGTCAGGAGGTGAATTCTGTGCCAAACTGCACCCCTGCACTCAGGGGCAGACTGTGCCTGACAGGTTCCGAGGTGGTGGTGGGGGCTTCGCTGAATTTATTACCTATGTCAGTCTTTAGCATCACACCATACCAGCAAGATGCAAGCTCTGAAAAGGACTTCTAATTCTGTCCTCTCATTTAACACATGGGAGTAGAGAGGCCCAGAGGAGTTAAGATCCGAGACAGAAGCAGATATTTTTAATTCACTCGAGTCTCATTTTCACCATTGACAATGGCAATGATTAACACTGATTTTCTGTAGGATACTGTTATGTGAAAAGTTACTCTGTCTTTTTTTTCATATTCAGGTACATTTCTATTGAGATCTGAGAAACTATGTGTTTAGAAGTAATAATGGAGAGGTTGACAAGTTGGCTACAAAAAAAGGTTAGTGTGACAAAGAAACAAACAAAACCCCTGAAACTGAATAGGGGAAATGTTAAAGTCTGCAAAGCTCAACTTTGTAACTGTTAGACACTGAAGATTCAGTAGCACAGTGTGGCCATCAACAGCAAAGTGGAGTCTGCAGGCTCAGTTGAAAGCCCAGCCAAGCACTCCTAGCTATGTGGCTTTGGTGAAAGGCAGTACTCACTTGGCTTAGCGTTCTTGACTGAACTGTTATGTAGCTATAGTCACACAACACGACCTATGCTTAGAACAGCATAAAAGGCACTGAGAAATGAAGCCAATGACACCTTCTCCTTCTCTTGACTATGGGCTGGACCTACTGACAACTTCCAACTGAGAGAATATGGAAAAGGTGATAAATGTCATGCTTGTGGTTAATTAGGAAATTAATTATGCTAGCAGTGCACTCTCTTGATGGTTTTAGTGGAACCATCAGGCAGGCTGATGGAACCACCAGGCACTGAGGTCCTCCTCCTAACAAACCCAGGGATAATAGAGTCCCATAGCTACTGGAAGTGGATCCATCTTGAGATGAACTCTTATTGTAGCCTGGGAAGAGATGCTGCAGCGGAGCATCCACCTCAGCCACCCGGCATTCCTAACCTATGGAAACTGAGCTAGTAAGTGCCTATCATTTAAAGTCACCAGGCTTTTGCTTAGTTTACTGTGAAGCCATAGATAAGCAGTGCCAAACAAAGTAGTGGGCTGGCAGGTAAGAACAGGTGGGTGATAGTTTAGAAAGACCGGTGATGGCAAGGGTACAGATGTGGCTGAGGACAATTTCTGGAATCCCTGAGAAAATTGTTATGTACAAGGAGGATGGATAAATGCAGACTCTGATGTGAATTTCTACCTGTTTAAAAAAAAAAAACCCAAAACAAGGATATTAGAAAGGCTAGGAGAATGGTGCTCATGAGTTTGGGTGAGAAATCATGTCTTGTAGGCCAAGAAAAAGATTTGGAATTTCTTTGTTATTCTGTGAAGGAAAATAGGATGATCTGACTATTTGACTGCTGTTAGGAGAAATGACTGCATATGTGTTTGTTGGGGGGATGTAGTATGAATTGTGTATGATCAAATAAAGATAACAGTGTCTTGGACTCAGAGGCTGGCCTTGCTGAGGAATAGCGGAGGCTGAGTTGTGCAGGTTGCCGCAACAATTTTGCAAAGACCGAATTGAAATATCATCAAAAGAGAGGAGTCGGGAAAGATTTTGAAAGGCTCTTCATGTGAGAAGCCTGGAAAAAAATTTTCTTTTTCTGAGATGGGAAAGTCAGTGAGTCTCAAGTTTATGGGGAAGAGCATGAATTCAGTAGGTATCTGTAGATATCCAAGTAGCAAACTGACATGAGTTAATGTCAGAGAGGTGTGGGAGTTGGAGACATAAATTAGACTGTCATCAAAGTACAGGAGGTATGTCTGGTGTTGGGGTATATATAGTGCTTCAGAAGAGACCTGGAGGGTGAGCCCAGAGGCTCTCTAACATTCCGGAGTAGTGAGTAGGAGGGGCCAGGAACTCAGGAAACTGGGATGGATAGTTGTTCAGAAGCCAAGAGAGCTGTGTCAAAGTTTTTGATTTGCATATCAATTGTTCTCAAATTTAAGAGTGTGTGACATCACCAGGAGGGTCTGCTGAAACACTGATTGCTGACTCAGTCGGTCTTGGGTTTGGGCCTAGAATTTACATGTCGAATAAGTTCTCAGGTTGTTCATGCTGATGGCTCATGTTATTTTTCTAAGGTCTCCAATTTGAGAATCACTGTTATCAAAGTTTACCTGCCTATGGTGCATAGAATATTTTTGATCACTATTCTATTATTTTTATCCACTCAGAATGTACTGATTCTGGTTATAGACATTTTGCTATTCAATGGGGATAGATATAAAAGTATTTTGTAGCGAGTGAAAAACTTGCCCAGGAACAGGTTACTCTGCAGTGTAATGCAGCAGGCATGGACCAGACGAGAGTAGCAGGGTCGAGATGGACAAGGGGTCAGGGGAAACTGGGGATTAGAAATTTTGAACAGTAGCAATGATGTTTGAACTTGGGGTGATTTTAGGTGACTTAAAAGGGGAAATGCATTCTAGAAGTTAGTACATGCAAGGACTTGAGGAATGGACAGGCCTGGTGTAGTCATGAGACTCAGGACTTTGCAAGCAAACCAGCTTAGTGGCAGGGTTTGAAAAGGTAGTGAAAGAAGATGAGATTGGACTCAGGCAAATGTGTGTCTTAGGTATTTGCTTTATTGTTTAGCCTCTTCTTAACATCTATTAAGTTTGGATTTTCCATGTATCAATAATATTTGTGTTTTTGAAAACCTATATGGATTAAAGCAATGGTTTCCTTTTAAATAGATGTAAAATGTAACACAAAATATATATTTTTGATTCTATTCATATGAAATATCCAAAATCCATAAACAGAAAGAAGATTGTGGTTGCCAAGGGCTGGAGGGAAGGGGCCTAGGAATGATTTTTCTAATCAAAGAGGGTCTCTTTGGGAGGATGAAGATGTTTAGGGAGGAGAGAGGAGTAACAGTTGTATACTGGTGTGAATCTATGGAATGTCATCCAACTGTAACTTAAAAATGGCTAATTGTTTCTTATATGACTTTCATCTTAGTTTAAGTATATTGGCATAATAAGTAAAATTTTAAATGCATTATTTTAAACTTCTATATGCCATCAAGAGTGGAGATTGGGGCTACACATGTATGTCTAGAGAGAAATTTCAGGCAGTTTGATATTGTACTGCAAATGTTATTAATCATTAAAATGAACAGTATAATATGAATTCCTGATGAACAAAATGCAATGACTAACATATTAAATTCTAGGAACTTCAATAGTTTAAAGATAAACTGATGACATTTACTGACTGGCAGGACTGTATTCTTATCTTGAATATTAATGGCTTAAATGGTTCTGCATTGCTGAAAGCACTGCTATTTGTGTGACTCAGAACTGAAAAAAAAAGTCCAGTATTGTAACTGTAGAAACTGACTAGTGTCAATTATCTCAGCATATAAACTGCCTCCAGGAAGAAAACATTCAGTTTTTGCTGAAATATTTTTATGAAAACAGAATTACGGTAACTTCTAACTCATGGAAGAACAGAACCACATTTCCTCAGTATTGAGCACAACTATTTTTATCTTGTGTATGTTCTTCCTTGCAATTTCTTTTAAAAAATAGAATTTGTAAAAAGTCTTATCTTGCCTCCTCTGAGGCAGAGGCTTGAGTTTGTCACACTCACAGCAGGGCACTTCGCTGGCACTTCTCGTTTTCTTTGTTTATTGTCCCCTTTCAACAATACATCAGTCTTACATCCAGTCCTTACTCTGTCTTTTAATCTATGGTCATTGAGATTCATGCATATACCCATTCTGGAAAGGTGAAACACTATTTTAAATTTTGGTTTCAATTTATATAAATGATATCATAGAGGTCTGATTCATTCAACTCTATATTTGAAAAATATATTTTTGATAGCATTATCTTTTCTGGTCTTCAACTTCCCTTTTAAGTTATTTCAAGTATTATGTTTTTCATATTCACTATCTCCAGATATTATTTCCTTACAGCTCAATTTTTATGCTTTGAATAGTCTTTTATTTCTTTAAGGATTTCTATATTTTATTTAAAATTTGACTTCCAATTCTTATTTAACCTGGTGCATTAGCTCAGCTTGCTGTCCTACTGAGGGTTGAGACTGGTGTCTTCCTTCCGTTGCATTTGTAGCCTCCTTTTGAATTCAGGCAGCACGGGGGAGGTACCTCTGTGTGAGAGCTTACTGCTGCCACGTGGGTGAGGTCACCGCCACTTGCCACTGTCTTCTCTCACTCTTGATGCCATTAGTCATAACTCTCAGCTAACCACGGTGTATCTCACCCAGGGGCTGGTTCTTTATAAAAAGCGGTTTTCCTTGGATTATGCCACCTACAACCACAGACCAGTGGTTGGGAAACATGGTTGGGCGCCAGAATCACCCAGGCATGCTTGTTTGAGCGCAGAGGGCTGGGCTCCACCCTCAGAGCTTTTGGCATAGTGAGCCTGGCTAGCAGGCGTTAAGGGGTTCTAAGAAGCTGCGGGTGCTGAGAACGTGTTGATAAGATCCACACTATTAGGTGCTCTCCGCCTACCCGCACCTATTATTATCGACTCCATGGTGCTGGTTCAAGGATCTGTCCCTGCTTGAACATTAGCTCCCCCTGGAGGCTCTTTTTGGCTTTTCTTGGTTTTTTCGCTCATGTACTGCCTATAATTTATGCTCATGGGGGGTAGTAGTGGGGGAAATCATGACTCAGGAACAGGTGAGCTGAGCCAAGAGGCTCAAAGCAGAAATTCCTCTCAGCTTATTCCCACAAACATGACTGTGGCCCCTGTTCTCCTCTAAACAGAACTTTCCCCTTTGCTCATCATCCCCACCTGATGGGGCCCTCACCAACTTCTCGGTCCTCCAAGGTTTTTGGAGTTTAAGTATGAACCTTTCATCTGGGCAGAGAATTTGTCATGCTGGGGCAGAGCCAAGCATCTCCTGGTAGGCTGTCTTGTCAGGCACCCTGAAGATTTTATCTTTATTTTTAATGGAGCAGACCTATAGCTTTCCAATTTGTTTTATTGTCTATCTTGCACTTGTACCTTGTGGTTTATAATCACGATGCATAAAGAACCAAATGCAGAATATGATAATACATTTCCTGTATCGATAGACTCTAATTCATGCAACCATCCCTTTCTGTTGGCTATTTGCAATTCTTTCCACTGTCCCAACAATACTGATGGCATTAACTTTTAATATCTGTACAGTTTAGCAGATACTTTCCCTTTTTGCTTTGTTTTGTTTTGCTTGCCAGTATTCTGAAAGGGTTAAGACAGCCTCCAGAAGTGCTCTAAGTTCTAGGAGAATCTGGGACTCTGTGTCTGATTCATTTTCTGTGTGGGCGGTGTACTGCTCTAACCTTGTCACTGGCAGAAAAGTTCAAATTTCACTCACATACTGTAAGGAGCAAAGAAGCCTGTCCTTGCAGTTCTCTCTTAGAGAAGCATTTGCTTGCAGATGAACCCGATGTACACTCTTCCATCACCATCCCAGTCCTTGCCAGCATCACTTTTCCTTTGGGTTGAAGCTGCAGTTTCCTTTCTGCATCCAGGCTATTAAGCAATGAAGGCTTTTATTTCAGAAGTACAGGTTGTGCTCCAGATCCATCTCATCCAGATTTTGTCATGAGCGCAATGCTATCCATTGCAAGAGAGGAAATCATATGAAGGATATATATATATATATATATATAATTTATTTGGCCAGAAGGAATGTTCAGATAATGTAATTTTAGTTTTTGTCTAAGCCCATAGTGATTGGATAGGCAGCATCTGAAAATAGGTTAATGAATCATCACAGGAGGAAACTTGAGAATATTTGGCTTTCAGAAAGGACGGTAGCTGACGAAATAGCGTGCCAGCTTCTCTGGCAGGCACGCATGTCAAGGGAGGGAGGGAGGACAGGTGGAGACCCTGGTTTGTCTTTGTGGATCTCGTGCTTTCAGCTTGGTACTTCCTGCCTGCACGCCAAGGCGCGTTGCCCCTCTCCACTGCGTGCCCTGGGAGCTGCACAGACTTAGGGACCAACACGGTGCGAGAGCTGACGCCTACCAGAGCCCGCCGCAGCAGCAAAGGGCTGCTGCCTGTGCACCACCGAAACGACAGTCAAGAGTGCTGGCGGTCGCTTAAGCCTATCTCTTCTCTGAAAACAAACGTCTCCTATCATGTCTGTCAGTTTTGATTGAACGCTTTACAGACTAGATCTGCCACGTCCCCCACCCCAGTGTGAAAGCTCATTTTGCTATAATGAAACGTTCTCCTGTTTTTCTTGATTTGATACCGGACTCACTGGCTTCCTTTTAGAATTATACAGAAAAGGGTGTGTGAAGACATTTATCTTGTCTCCTTTTAATCTTTTTTTTCCCCCCTCTCATGGTTATTAAGATAAATATGTTTAGGCCATATAAGCTTTTCTTTTTCTTTTTTTCTTCTCTTTCTCTTTTGATAATGCCTACTTTTAAGCATTTCAAACACTTAGTATTTTTTCCCACGTTGTCCACGTTCTCAAAGTGAGAGTCGTGGAGCAGAGCACAACAGTTTGCAGACATGGGGGAGCCGATGCGCGGGGCAGCGATCCGCCTTGTGGCGTGTGGCTCCCCTGGGTGCTGGGGACCCCCAGCACCGCGCATCCGTTCTCAGCGCCCTGCGGGAAGTGTGCGCTGCTTCCCTCCGATCCTACCGAGGTCATAGCTGCCGAACGATGGCCCCTTATTATGAGTAACTTATAAGTTGTTCATTTTACAAAAGGTTTGTAAAACAGCTGTAGGATTTCAACAGTATAGTTTATAATGATGATAAAAGGCAATTATTTATACCAGAGAGCTCATCTTTAGTGGTAGCTTGACCTTTATGGCTGAGAATGGGAGGAAAGTAAAATAGAAAAAATTCTCCATATCGGACTTAGACTAAAAGGAAACTTGCATTATATGTCTGATCCTCTTAGCTACGTCAGTGACAGACCATGCCTAATTCATGTCAAATACCTGGCAATCATTTGTATTTTTAATAATTATTTGAGAGACTATTCTACTTTATATGACTTTTCATTTTATTTCTTTTTGTTTTCTAGTTTCCGCACTACGAAGGTAGTTATTTTAAAAATTAAAATAATTTTTTTCAGAGTTAGGGATTGAATCCAGGGTCTTGTGCATGCAAAGCACAGTTTCCCACTGAGCTACACCCCCAGCCACTTCTGAACTTTTTGCTTGGGTTCAGTCAGTTTGTCTATTTAATACAAAGCAAAGCCCATTAAAATAGTTACTGACATTTTTAGCTGGGGAGATAGCTCAGCGGTCTAAGTGCCTGTCTGGCAAGCGCAAGGACTCAGGTTCGATCCTCAGTGCCGCGTCCTGTGCCTGTGTGCGCCATGCCGGCTACCAAAACTGGGCGTGGTGGTGTGCGCCGAGGCTGAGACTGGAGGATCACTATGGGTCCGAGCTGCGTAGCAAGACCCTGTACCAAATAAATAAATAAAAAAGTAATTTTAAAAAATACTGACATTTTAAATTCAGGTATGCAACAAGAATTAATGTACCAATTCTCAAACACGTGAGAATAAAAATATGTAATGTATTTTGTAATTAGTATATTTTTCTGAATAATTGTATTTTTAGATGCTAAATACTTAAATTTACATACAAAATATGTAAGACATCCCACTTGAGAGGAAGGGCTTTTGTGATAATTACATCTTTATATGTTTTGGCCTTAGAATAAACGAAGTTGGTATTTATTCTATGGCTTGCTGGCTTTGTTCAACATTATGTCTGTAGAATCCATCCACGTGGATATGTGTGGTGTGGTTTATTTATCTTTAATGCTGTGTAGATCGATCATAATTTATTTATTCAGCTTACCATTGATATACAATTAAGTTATGTTCAATTTTTGGATTTTTTGTTTGTTTCTACTACAGACGATGCTGCTAGGAATATTTGTGGTATGTCGCTTGGCTCACAGAGGCAGGAGATTCCTGCTGTGTAAATCCAGAGGTGGAGGTAGATGCTGTAAGGTAAGCCTTCAGTTTCAGTAGATTACATCAGCAAAATATGAAAGCTTTTCCCATTCCATAGCACAGCAAATACTTATTTTTTTTTGGTCAAATTTTAAACATTTTCTTTGCCAGCTGGAGATTATGTTCTGTGCTTCAGTGTGATTTTTAATGTGCAAATCTCTGAATACCAAGATTGAACTGTGTTGAATGTTATTGGCCATTTGAGTCTTTTTAAAAAGTGCCTGGCTAGATTATCTTTTTCATTGATGATTCATAAACTTAACAATAACCTTGATGCTAGTCATGTGTTTTTTTTTTTTTTGGAACCGGGGATTGAACTCAGGCCCTTGCGCTTGCCAGAGAAGCGCGAATTCCACTGAGCCATCTCCCTGGCCTAGTCATGTATTTCTAAGACTATTGCAAATATCTTTGTACTAGTAGATTTTTATTATATTCAGCATTTAAAAAAATTTAAGTTACTGATTTAAATGCAATTTAATGCAAATATCAGGCTTTTTAAAATTTTGGTCAGGTCATTTTGAATATTGAATCCTGTTTAAAATTTGATTCTCTACTTTGAAGCCATAAATATATTCTTTTCTATTATGTTGTAAAATGTTGATTATTTTTACTTCAATTACTGTATGTTAGAATGCCAGGAAAGATATTGTCTGTGCTATATATGGACAGATTAGAACAAAAGCAATCCAATTTCTTTGTCCTAAGTGTAGCACAGTTGGCATTTGTGAGAGAGGCTCTATGGGTTGGAAGTCAATTTTACAATTGCAACTTGCTTCTGAGGTTTAAACTTTTCTTTCTATATTATTTTAAGTACCTAGAAACAGGCTAACAAATTATTTTGTTTTTTAAATCTATTGCTACATTTCACAGCACCAAGTAATTCCTGGAGTTGCCCCAAAATGGTATTTTGAAATAGAAGAACTTCCCTGAAGATTCCAAGAAAGTAAGACCTCACTCTGTCAGAGATATGAAAGTTCCCAAGTCATAGCGACAGCCAGAACATCTGAAAATTGGCTGCCACTATAGCAAGAGAACTTACAGATTGAATTATTTGATGAAGAGTATGACAAATTTCCTTAATATAAAAAGTAGAGCAACCATTTAAATTCATGAAAGGATTCCTTATTAGAGTTTGGTATAGTCTAAGCTTTGGTATTATGTCAAAGGAAATTTCCCACATCTAGTGTTGCAAGTATTTTCTCCTAGGCTTTACTAATATAATTTTATTACTGCATCTGTATTTATTCTCTGATCTGTTTTGAGTTCAATTTTATGGTGTAAAGAAGGAGTCTGGCTGGACTCTTGCATATGGCTACACAGTTGTTTCAGCGCTATTTGAACAAAATTATTTTTTCTATACTGAGTTGTTTTGCCATTCTTGTCAAAAACCAATAATAAATTTATTTTTGAGTCTTTGTACTTCTTTGAACTATTTCTTTCTTATTGCTATGCTACTATAGCTTTGTTGTAATTTTGAAATCAGCAGGCATGTGAATCCTTTAATTTTGCTCCTCTGTTTTAGTTATCATTATTATTTTTTGTTTTTTTTTGATGATACTGGTTTTTAAATTTTTTTCCATATTTATTTATTTATTTTGACATCAGTTATTTTAAAGAAAAAATA
>NDGN011369894.1:0-13720 GCA_002564285.1 Tympanoctomys barrerae
AAAGAAAAGAAAAGAAAAGAAAAGAAAAGAAAAGAAAAGAAAAGAAAATGAGCCAAGTCAACATTAGAGGGCGCATACTTCTGTAACCCTGAGAAACAGAAGCCAAACTCCAGACTCTGAAGAAGCAGAAGCCTCTGCAGATCTCACATGGGGACCCCATCTATATCCTCTTCTCTCTGCTAATTGTTAGGGATCATGACACAATCTGGCAACCATGAAACATCCTTAAAAACAGCATAGTCTCTCCATTCCCAATTTGACCTGGTCCAACTCTCAGGCTTCACACACTGGGTGGAGTTACAGGATCTCTACTTCACAAAGCTCTTGAAATTTCTTCAAGGCTTTAGTTTTTATTGATTACATAGGACTTTGAAGGAAGAAGTCTTATTCTTGCAAGAAAGCATGTTTATTACACCAGTTTAGGAATCTAAGGATGCTACACACACATAAATGTATGTATATTTTGAATACTAACATTTGTTTATGTTATTTTATTAGGGTTTAAGTTCCTTCTACAACAGAAAATAATACAAAGAAAAGAAAGGCAATGAATCATATTGACACTATTTTCTTATTGTGCCTCTCAGAAATTTGGACAATTCTAAAGCTTTCAGTTGGCTGTGGATAGAACTGTGCTGAAATTACTGGCTCAAAGTTAAGCAATTATAAAACTGGAGTTCAAGATAAACTAATGACTTAAGATTTCAACTTATTTCCAATAAAATATATTGTTAAACTCTTTATCAAGGCAGAGATATTATCCTGGGAAACTTGTATGCACCGTAGCAAGAGCAGCCTGACAGAGCTGGTAGCTGAGTACCATAACAAGTACCAGGTTGCTTCTGATGCCAGCTTCACATGGTGGGCAATGGAGGTAGCTGGCAGGTGTAGTTATAGGCATCCTAGCATTTCAATGTCACATACTCCAGTCAGGCCAACTAGAGGATTACAAAGAGGCATTTTTGACTTAGGCAGGCTTTGACTATATAAAGGAAAAAGAAAGGAAACTAGAGACAACAGCATCAAATGAAATTATAGACAAGAATATTAGTATGGACCAGAAGTGGGAGGACTTCTAGAATTTCTATAGTATTTTTACCACATTTTCCAAGCAGTGAGGCACCAGATCAAGCTGTGCATATCAACATTTACCATGAAGATCATGTCTCCTCAATGAAGAGAAGTAGAAATCAAAGAATCGGTCAAGGAGCCATGGGATTCAGGAGGTAAAAATCAAATCTAGCAACAAATTTGTCAAAATAAGGACTTGAAAGGGATGAATCAGAAGTCTATGAAACCACAAGGAGATAAATCCAGATTGGCTCCCTTTGATAACATGGGAGTGGGTAAAGATTATTCTTATCAGAAAACCTCATTGGTGCTCTAAGTCCCCTCAGGCCATGAGCTATCAGCACTGAGCACAAAATTGAACAGGTATCAGACTGATTTACTTGCAATTAATGTGTACCTACACAGAGGCTACCCAAGAAGCACTTTGAACACTATCCAGGATCCATGGTCTTGTTGACAAACCTCAGTTTATGCACAAGTACTTCAAAAAAAAAAAAAACAAAAACAAAAACAAAAACAAAAAAACACTCCTTTCTGCTTTAAGAATATTGAGCCAATCTTTATATACCAACAGCTTTGCAAACACCTAGGCTTCATTTTTATGCCTCATTTATATCATTTTATTTCAAAGCTTCTCTACATCATTTATTTAAAGAAAGAGAAATGTTACAACACCATATGCACCCTTGTCTGTCATAGTTCCAGAGCACCAAGATCCTTTCACTCCAGCTCCAAAATTTTACCAGTGATATCTCCTCTTAGGTTTCTTCTACTGTGATTCAACAGCACACATCCCAGAAAATTATGAAGTATAAACTAATGTCTTCAGAGAGATGAGTGTAATAGTTACATTAGTGATATGTGCAGTTAGTAGTACATATAACTGGCACTTCATATAGGAAATACTTAAAAAATTAACCATTGCCATAGACATATTTAAAGGCCTCTGTTGCATGCAGCTTAATATTACAGTGCTGAACTTGATTTTTGAAGGTTTTTGGCTTTACTTATTATAAAACTTGTTATGGACGCACTAGCTTTCTGAACTGGGGACCCAAAGAAATTGCTATTATGCTATTGCTTAAGTGGTTTATGGAGCAGCACCAACATTGGTTAGGCTAGAGAGGAGCTACTCTGTATTTGTGCAGGGATGGTATAATATCCTCAGCTTTCATACATGGCAAAAGTTAATAAAATACTGGCTCATTTCTCACTAATCAAAATTCATCTCAAAGGGACTGTGTGTCTCCTTTGTATTCTCAGTATATATTACAGCCATTATTCTAGCAATCCATCATTTTGGGTTTCTTAGTTGGAAAATCAGTTTTCAAAAAACTGTTTTTTTCTACCCAGCTATAATTCTTTCAAACAACTCAAACATAAATCAAAGGTGTACTGAGTCTGATGTAAAACAAAACTGGTACTGAGATGAAATGATCTACTGAAGAAAGCATTTTTCACAAATCTTGAAGAATACTTTTAAACACACTTCATCCAGAAATGAATAGGTTTATAATCTTCATAAAGAATCATCAGTACTAAAAATTTATGGGGCTATGCCCTCCTATTTAAAACAAATAAACATATATTTATGCATATATAAATCAATATATATAATCAACATTAAAATCATATACATAATTATGCATAAGCATGTGTTTATAATTTTAATTATAATTATTTATATATTATAATTACACATAATTATATTGTGTCATATGTTACATATCCTATATTATAATTATATATTATATAATTGTGTGTACAATTTCAATGTTGATTAGTCTTTTTTTTTTTTTTCACAGATAAAAAGAAAAAGAAGAAGAATTCCAGAGGCCTTCTTCCAAGTATCTACATGCGGTGGTTAGTCCTAACTGTCAGTGTGACTGGCTGGAGAGACAGCTAAGAGTTAATCTCTGTGCTCTTTGAGGCCAGGCTGGAGGCTCACGCCGAGGGCCAGCCGGGGGTGGGGGAGACCTTGGCCACTGTTTCGGGTTCCGGCTTTCTCCTTCCTGGCTCTCTTTCTGTCCCTCTGCTTGCTTCCTGGCTGCGTGAGGTGGGCCTGCATTGTGCCCTTCCATGGTGAGGTTCCTGTGTGGCAACCATGTGAATAGGGATGGAAATTTCTGAAGCCAGAAACCATGGTCAAGATAACCCACTTCTCCTTTACACTGTGTATGCCACATATTTGTCCTCAAAAATAGAAGAAGTTGCCTGATGTAGAATGTTTTCAAATTATTGACCTTCAATAATAGCATGGATTGTAGTTGATTACTTTGCTAAATGCTTTTATCTCCCTGTGAAACCCTGAATGTGAGGTGTTATTTTTAACATTTTTGCACAATACAAATGAATCCAGAAATAGAAATGTTCATAGGTTCATTCAAGGTGACCCACAAGTGGGATCAATAACAACCTGAACCTGATTGTGGCTCCTAATGAAGTTGTCCCCTACAATATTCCTCACTATAAACAAAGGGACATTTTTACTATATCTAATCCTATGATCCCAGGCTAAAACCATATTTGATTCTCAGAATCAACTGCAGCCTTATTGTGACACAAGGGGCCGACAGTGACATATGTCTCAAAGCTTCAGCCCTGTCACTCTGGGCAGTGAATGTCTACAAACCACTCAACAAAGTACCTTTCTTATTTGTTCTTGGGTCAGTCCCCATACTACTCTATGTACCTTGGCTGTAGGAACAAGACTTAGCATTTACACACAATTCAAACCAAAGAGCCATAGAGGAAAACTGGCATCTAGGTTCAGACAAACTAAAAGAGTGAGGCATCAACAAAGGAATAGTAGAGATCTGGGATTTGATTCTGTAATAATTGTTCATACTCCCACTGGGCCATAAGCTCTTCAGATCCCTAGAAAATACTGAGCAAATAGCTCAGCTAACACTGCTTCATCCCAGGATAGGAAGGAAAAGATAATCTAGAGTAAAGCATGGAGCACTTTTATTGGCTTCGGATCCTCTCTCTAAGACCCCTCTTCAATGTTTACACATAGAAAGTTGTTTCTGTGCCAGAAATCTTTCTTAAAAGACCATAAAAAAGTCAAAGATATACATCTGCCAAACAGCAACAAGCTCAGCTGAACACAATAGAACCTACAATCACTTTATCTCAGGTAGGGGACCACATCATCTTGGCGCTGACTGTCACACAGGAAATAAGTCTCACAGAGATGAGCTGTAGCCATAGCTACCTGGACCAAGTATTAAGACTCTGGTTTGTATTTTGACATTGACAGTACCATACAGAGCACCAGTTGTCCAGTACAAATGCATTTCCTCCTTTTTCCTGGAATGAGGCAAACTGTATTACTTCCAGGCCAGCAACTAAATTTGCTGTGTGCCTGAACTCCACCCAGTGTGGGACGATGGATCTTCCCTACCATCTTCAGGGTTGGCTCAATAACATTTCTCTCATGCATTCAGTCATATTGTTTTGTCTTTTGAATTACTGGCCTGGTAACCATCAAGAAGACCTCAAAAATCACATCAATGATGGCAAAGCTACCATCCTCCAGAATCTCTGAATAACTGTGTGTGAAGAGCACCATCTTCCTGTCTCTACTTTACCTAGAACCTCTCTAAACTATACAATGTACAGTAATCAATACTACTACATTATATATTCATTTGTATTTATTGCTGCCACTTTACCTTTATTAATATAAGTAGTAACTAGAAAAATCAGGATGTAAAGTGAAAGGAACACCACATAATCTACAGGATCAAAGCTCTGGCACTCTCATCAATGTTGGCTTGTCACTGGAGGAAGCCTGAATCCCCTGAAGAATGAGATCAAACCTAATGATTTTGTGACCATTCTTGTCCTGTATTTTACTTATAACTTTCTAGGTTCTGGAAAGTATAAGAGACTAAATAAGCACCTTAAAAAAGTATCTTCCTTGCTTAAAATATTTATACTTCACAGATACCTGCCCAAAAACTTTCAAAACCTTGGGAAATGACAGATGCATTGGGAAATTTTCAGAATTTTTTTTTTGGAAATTAGTGTTTTTCTGAATACTCTGTGGCTTCTAGAATGTTATTTATACTCTCTAAGCATCATTTTACCCAGGTGACTAAGATTACTCACCTTACACTTTTGGTGTAAGGGCTTAAGAAGATGATACCATCAGGGAAAGGTGATACTATTAAGACATTGACATATTTAAAAGAAAAGATACGTAATTTATTCAGAAAAACTAAGTATTAGAGTTGGTCAAGATGAAATTTTGGATGGAATTAAGTTTACTAATTTCAAGGTTTACTAATTCTTTGGTTATTACCATAGTTTAGATCCTATTAAAATCATAAGTGCTTATCATGAAATCCTGCCAACTTTGATGACATTTCCAAACACTTTCAACCACTTTTTTCTATATTATTATAATGTGGAAGTTTGAGAAGTCTACTTTCCCCAAAATCCTGTAGCTTATGTTGGTATTTATTGAATTGACTGGGCTGTGTTCCAACACTTTAGGATGAAGAGACTGGAACAAGCCCTTTCCATCAGTGATGTAAGTCTAAAGTGTGGTCCAGGACAGTGCCTTGCTATATTAAATGGTATCCTTGCCTTGGCTTACCTTATGTTTGACTCAACACTGAGAATGTTCTTGGCTATTGTGTGCTCCCAACAGCAGTGAGAATTCTCTACTTTTGTCAGTGATACTCTTTGCTTCTCACACTGTCAATTCATTAATACCTTTGGTTCCAAACTGCAACCAATCTTGCTCTTACCTGATGCATAGCATCAGCAGCACCAGAATCCCAGCTGACTCACTCACAGTCATCCATAACCAGCTGGTCCTCTAGCCTGCCTCAAACTGAGCACAGCTGTGCTGTAGCCCCTTGTTAATAGAGCTTTCCAGTGTCTACCTTAACCATGTGGGAAGCTTGTTAAACTGATTCACTATGTCTGTGATGGGCTATGAGCATCTAGCCTAACAAGCTCCCTGTGGATGCCAGAGCAGTATGGCCATTGAAAACATTTCCAGTACAACAATATTTATTGTACCAACCTTCCTTCTACAGGCTGTGGGATTGGTCCCCTGGCACCACCTGGGAGCCCTCCAAGCTACCTTGAATAACTCCTTTTCATGCAATTTAAGCTGCAATGTGTATCCCAATAAGTTGCACGCAGGAGTTGATGTGCTCAGACATGGAAACATGAACTCTTTCTACACATGTGCCTATGCCAACCTCATAATTCATACTTACAAGATTCTTGACAATTGTTCAATTTCTACTACAAGTACAATTAAGTTAATTGTCTCTGTGTTATGGCTTGTGACTGGATGCCCACCCCCCCATCTACTCCAAAGCCTCAGGTGTTCATAGACAGGGAGTTTTTTTAGAAGTGGCTGGACCTAGAGTGTGACACTTGAATTGATTCACGGTGCAATGCTAGGTAGGAACAGAGCACTACCGATTAAGGGTGTGGGTGCTTCCTGCTCCAGTTAGTATGCATAAGACATAAGGGGTAGAAAGAGTGGTGCTCATCCCTTGTTGCCTTGCTACCTTCTGCCCACCATGAACTGCTTCTCCTCTGCATGCCCCTCTGCCACGCCACCCTACATTAGGCCCAGCCAATTATGGACTATAACCTCTACAAATTGTGAGCTAAGTAAACCTTTACTCCTTTAAGAGTCTGCTATTTGATCTTAACAACAAGAAGATAACTAAGGCACTGCCTAACTATATAGGTCTGTTTCTTGTCACTAGTATCTAACTTGAGAATGGATAATTCAGAAGTTTTGTGAGGCCTATTGGCTTTGGAAGACCGAGAACTCTTTTAAGATGCTGTTACTGGCTTGGCTTCTGTTACAGAGGGTGCGGGTTGCCTTAGATGCTTGGGAGAATGCAAAACAGGTGTCTGGGAAGGAGAACACGGAGACAGAGACACTGAGCAGTTTTAGAAGAGCCTGATCTGGAGGGCATTTGCCCACGTGAGTTAAACCATGGGCCACAGTGGGTACAAGTGTGACTCCAAAAGACCTCATTACCTCTCTATTGTGTTAATTTAGAAACTGAGGGTCCACAGGGTTTCTGGCTTGGACAAACACTGTAAGACTCAAAGATGAACTAGCTGCTCTTTCTCCCACTGAGGTGGGGGCAGTTGTGCCAACCAACTGGCAAAAATGTTAATACTTGGCACATCAAAACCATTTGTAAGGAAGATAACTTAATGACACTACTAAACCATTAATTCTCATTAAACTATTGGAAAGCGATTCAGAAAGTCACTGGCCATGAATATGGCTAGAGGTTTGAAATTATATGCAAGAAAACATACAATGTTTTTTCAGTAGCTGCTCTGCAATTGCATTTGGGTAAAAACGATTATGCTTTCTAAAAATTTCTGGAAATAAGCCATGCCCATATTGGCAGAGCAGAAATTTGATCCTGATTTTATATTGTTTTAGTTAAAGAGGAAAACAGATTTTTAAGTTAGCTCACTGGAATTGCCAATTACCCTAGTCAATGGGAAATTGCAAGCCTGTACCGTATGAAAGTGAGGCCTGTTGTGTACCGCTGCAGGTGTTTACTCAGCTACCTGACTGATTGTGTCCCAGCCTTGCTGTGCTTTCACCTTCCATCTAAGGGGAAGAAAAATCAAAACCCTTTGTCCACCTACTTAACACATTTTTTACAGACTCTGAGGGATGCCTTTAGCAGAAGGTTTTCTTAGCTAAATATATAAATATCTAAGCCAAGTAGAATTGCCTTTCATTATCTGTTCTTTAACAGTATGACAGCACACCTGGAATGCTTCCCACCTGATGTTTGAACAGGCTTATTATGAACATCAGTCCTGTTCTGTACCCCCAAAAGTTTCCCCAGCATGGATACCACGTGCCTGAACCAACAGCTGGTGAAGAAGGCAGCTGGCAATGGCTCAAGTTGAAATTGGGTTACACATCTTCAATGCACTAGGCTTATTTCTCCAGAGCAAAGTTGCTGTTTTGTATCAGATTTGTATGGGAAATGACTCTATGGGATATGTGAAACACACTTGACCCTGGGAAGTCCTGCATGCTGTCAGGAGGTCCTGCATGCTGCTGGGAGGCCTGCATGCTGCTTTCTTCATTTGTGCCTCTTTCTCCAGTTCTTAACCTAACAGTTTCTAAATGTAATAGGAGTTTAGCTTAATTGTTGCAATTATATGGAGACCTCAAATGGATATGGAGCTACCTGCACTGGTTGTGAAAAACTGCCTAATTCTCCTTGAAAACAACAAACAAACAAATCTATTTTAAAATCTCTTAATTTCATCACATAGAATATTTGAACTTTCAAATCAATTTTTTCTGTGCCCCTACTGCTCTTTAAATATATTTTTCTTTCATATGCTAACTTCAGGGAATCTTGCCAGCCCGTGGCTCATACCTGCCTGTCACTTTTTTAAATCAATGATGGCAGAATTGGATTAAACAGTTCAGTAGTGCCCAGTGGACAGGGCTGGGTGGGCTTCAGTGATGCCTGGCCCCAACACTACCTGAGACTGATTTCTTTTTTATTATTATTTATTAATGTATTCTATTTTAGGGAAGAGTCCACAGGATGTTCAGGGTCTCACTACTAGACTGGACTCATAGTGATCAGCCTGTTAACAGCCTCCCAAGAGCTGGGATTACAGGCGTGTGCCACATTGTCCAGTCTCAATTGCCATTTCAGCATGCCCCTGGGGCAGCAGGACCAGAGATCGAACCCCTGGCCCATATGCTTTCTTTCAGGTGCTTTAATCTGCTGAGCTATTTGGCTGGCCTCTGCAACTGATTTCTGAGAGTCAAGGTAACCGAATACAGCAGTTCTCCAAATTTTGGTCCCATGATCCAATTATACCCTTAACACTTTCTGAGAGCCCAAAGTGCTTTTATCTGAAGCAGTCATATCTATGAATTATTAACATCTTTAACATTAAAATTTTGAAAATTTAAAAGTTATTGATCTATTAAAATTAACAGTTTTAACCCACCATGTGTATCTCAGTGGTATAGCCTGCCTTCTGTCTGCACTCACAATTTCTAAAAATACATTTTCCTAAAACAAAACAAGATCAGAAGAGTTATATTGTTTTATAATTTAATAGATTCCCTTAATGTCTCTTGTAGTAGAAAATAGTTGGATTCGCACATCTATTTCATCATTGATCTTTTGTAATATTCAAGGCTGTTGTAACTTCTGGAGAATTTCACTCTACACTTGTGAATAAATACAAAAGAATGAAAAAAAACCCCAACACATTAGTATTACTCTGGTCACAGAGGTAGCCATACAAACCCTCTAAAACTATCTTGGACATCTGAGAATATCCATTATCCTTGGAAAATTGCTGGCATAATACACATGCTTCATTATTATTTAAAGAAGATTAACATGAAATTATTAAATAGACAGTCATCCTATTGATTTCTAATTGAAAATCTCTTATGCTATTACGATCACATTAATTAACAATTTTAACAATGTAAATCGAATGGAACATTCAAAGCTTCTGAGAAACAGGAAAAGTTAAAACAGATTACACATTGTATAGACAGGATAACAAGGTACTATGTTTATTTTTCTAATTTTAAAGGAAAGACTAAATTAAAGTAAAATTAAATACGGCAAATAATTTTTATAATTTGTTCATATGCTAGTAAGTATATAAAGTCCACCAAAAACATGGATGCATACTTTAAATAAATATAAAAGTATTCTGATACTGAATTTATTGAGACATGAGATTAATACAGGTTACCTTACATTCTTCAGTTGGTTATCATACTTCCACCACTCTATCACTATTGTTTATGATACTGTTTTATTTTCCTGAAGTCTGTCTGTGTGAATTGGCAGACTCTGTTTAAAAAAATGCAATAGCAAACACTGTCCTAATATTTTCATGCTTATTGATCACACCAAACCTAATACACTATTTTTATCTTATAATTGAAGAAAATAAACCACTAAGAGGCTGAGTATTTTGCATAATATTGCACAGCAAGTAGCAGAACCAAGCAATTACCATAAGTCATGCCTTCTATAGAGCAGGACACCCCACTGCCCAGCCTCATAATTATCCTTTAGGGTCAGTGTAGCGATTGTTGCCCAGACTATTTTGAGTGATATATCTTTTATGGAAACTTCATTAGAGCATCAAAGAGCAAACTCCTCCTTCCTATCTTTCCCCAAGGATAACACAAATACATTCAAAGATTTCTCTTGATTTTCAAGTTATTTTCTTTTATACTTATCATCCATGATCTAAAGATCAATACATTCTTTAAAAGCAAATAAATTTTCCCTACTTTGGTCAGAAATCTATTTGACTATCACATGAAGTTATAAAGTTATTATATTGCTGATTTAAACTATTTAAAACTTTTAATAGATGCTGTTTTTCAAGTGTCTATTCCAAGAGTTTGGGCATATTATTGTTAATATCAATGATAACAGTAGTAATATTACACCCATTATAATATGCCAATGTTAACACTGTTTTATGCAGTTGATAAAGCAGATTATAGAGTTCTTTGGTTTGTGCATTCTAAGCTTTTGGTCAGTATAGCATTTTGAAGGAGGCTGAACAAAGATTCATTATGTAGACTTTATAGGTGAGTTACTGAGACTTAGAAAGGCTAGAGGGAAGGCCTACTCTGTTAGTAGGAAAAACTCTATCCTCAAAGGAAGGTCTTGCAGGCACAGAGGCCAGTGGTTCAATCCCCAGGCCTGTTGTGCCCACCCCATCCCCGGCATGGGCTTAGAGGGCAATTGAGACTGGACATGTTGGTGCGCACCTATGATGCCAGCTCTTGGGAGACTGTAAACAAGTGGATTACTATGAGTTTGATCTAGTAGTGAGACCCTGAGCACCCTGTAGACCCTTCCCTAAAATACAAAAAAAAGGTGAGTCTTTATGGAGGCAGACTTCAGTAGATCAAGTATATCTCTCTAATAATCTGCTATGGATCTGGAAGGTGCACAGTGCAAAGGACACACATATTTGGAAAATCTCTCAAGGCTAGGCCTATCTTTTAGGATAAAGTTTATGATGATTTAGACCAAAGATGCTTACGATCAGGGAAAATAGGTCCATGGGGCTCCTCACATAGGCTTGCTTTCACAGTAGATTTTTCATAGGTTATACTTCATGTTTTGTTTGTATTTTTCTACTAAAATCTATGTGACCTCAGTTTACCTACCTCTCAAGTGATCTGAATGAGCTAGCAAGTTTCATTATTCATATTTGTGCTTATAATGATATTTGCTAGAGAATGCTTTTAAGTGAAAGCGAAAGAGACCAAGACATTGATGGAATGAGGAGTGGAAGAGAGGAGGGGAAAGCAGTAAAAGAACTAAGATGTGCTACCTACCACTTCCCCAAGATGAATTACATCACTGGGCCCTGTGAATACATATTAATTATAAAAAAGCAAGAAATTATGACTTACTGATTACTATTTTCTACTAGAAAATGTATTCTATTTTTAATTAGAAATTGATAGTATGTCTGTGTTTTGAAATTAATAAAACCTGGGTTCATCTCTGGTAAAAGCCCTATTCAGAAAAGTACTTAAGATCAGATATCTTATGAGTTGAGAACAAACTAGGTATATTTCTGGGCTCACTCACAATTATGTTGCACACACTCCATCAGAAACTCACCCATTTGGGGCCAGGGAGATGGCTTAGTGGACTAAGCACTTCCCTGGCAAGAGCAAGGGCCTGAGTTCAAGCCCTGGTTCTGAAAAAAAAAAAAAAAGAAAGAAAGAAAGGAAAAGAAAAAAAAAAAAACCTCACCCATTTGCAATCTTCATTACAACTTTTATTTGTGTTACTTAGTTTTTTTTTTTTTCTTTTGTTGAGGGTTAAGTGCTCCATATATTCACTTTTTGTGGAGGACCACCTGGAAGGCTGTTCTTGAAAAAAGAGCATTTGGCCCTACCTCCATGTACTGATCAGTGCAGCACTGGCTGGGATAGTCCCTTGGCCTTCAGTAGGCCTTAAGCAATGCAAATGTGTCTAGCGAAGGTACTGAGGTATAGTCTTCCCAGCAATCGGACAGGTCACTGGTGCTCAGACTATAGCTCCCAAATAGTACATCTGAGCTAGGCTGAGGAATGTCACACCACCAAATGGGATTGAGCTTTGGGAGAGAGGTATGATATCTCAGGGCACTGTTACACATCCAACTGAAACACCAACTACAAAACGCTAGATACTATCCCAATCTATGGTATGCAGATTAACCCTTCTGTATATATGTCTCTTTGCATATTGCAGAGGTGATTTCAGGCCTCCTGTGTAGCCCAGCTCACAGCACTCACGTATTTCCTACCATTTTTAGTCACTTATCCCTGAGTCATGATCCTTTTCACAAATTAACAAAACTGAGCTTCAGCCCTGGGTTGAAGCCTTTGTCATGGTTAGCCATTGTTCTAGCTGGACTTAGAACCCACTAGGCTCCCCATAACTACAAATATGCCTTAGTATCTTTATTCTTGCTGGGGACTGTACTAGAAGTGGTAGATTCAAATTACTTACTGTAATTCCAGTAACTTTTCCCTAGGATGACAAATGTGGATTCCTCTGGACCCCAACTAGGTCTGTAAGGGCTTTCTATACTTTTCACACCAAAAAACAACAAACATTACAACCAGCAACAGTAAGTTCTTAAGGAAAAAGCCCCCAGGAGATCTTGATGCCTACTTTATAACCAAGACACCAGTCTCTGGTTGTCCTCAGCCAGAAGCACTGCCTTGACCTGCAATATGGAAGATACTTCCATGACGCCAGATATAGCTGATAAATATGGCTCCAAAGAAATCTATGCTAACAATCAGTGTCTGACTTTTGATCCCTGTAACATATGCAATATGATTTAATTTGTGGTCTAATTCTTGGTCTAAGTGTATTTCTCCAAAATAATAGCGTATGCTTTGATTATCAGTGTAGGGAATGACTTAAACAGAATGAATGATTATGAACTAATACAGAGATTCTAATGGTCACTGGATGAAATTTGGAGAAACAAAACATAACCTATGAAAGTGGAGATTGAAAAGTACAAGGTTAGGTTTTTCACAGTAAGATCTAATCACCACATCAAGAAATTTGAGGCCTGATTTAGATGGAAGGCCTAATTCAGATACAGTCTATTGCCTAGAATGGAATTTAGTATCAGCTTTCCTGGGGGAACATTTTCAGAAAGTCACCAAGATTTAATGGAAATGACCTCTGAAATAATAATGATGTTTTACTTATCTACGCTGCACTATTTTGTTTTGTTCAAATTTTGTAGTGTGGATCTGAAATGAGCCTACAAAAACTCATGAATCCAAAGGCAGTTTTGAACAGTGATTCTTTTTGTTTTTTGATTTTTAAATTAATTTTATTGAGAAACAAATAGCAATAAGACAGTTTCAAAACTGATTAGTAGGACAGTTTCAAAAATTAATACATTGTATATTGTTGTCTTCATAGTGGTTATTCATAGTACAAGATACAGACATGATATGCTGTCTAAACATTATTAGTAGAAATCTTCCTTCTCATTGAATTAAGAGAAAGTAGCTGCTTATCTATCCTATTTTGTATATACAGATACAAAATAGTCCTTCATTTGTATCCCTTTTTTTGTT
>NDGN011369901.1:0-11378 GCA_002564285.1 Tympanoctomys barrerae
ATTAAAAAAAAAAAAAAAAAAAAAAAAACTTTTTCAGTTTATTAGGAAGAAGAAAGCATTCTAGATGCAGAAAAGACAGTGACAGAGCTCTGATGGTTTTGGAAGTGAGCATAGAGAACAAATGGAGAAGGACAAGATGAACATAAAAAAGCAGGCAACTGCTGAATCCTTTTTCAAAGGAATGATTTTTCTATTAAAATGAGTATTATAAAGGGCTGCCCAGATAGCTCAGCGGATTAAAATGTGTGCTTTGGCAGATGCAGGGACAGGGTTCAATCTCCAGCATGCAGTGCCAGCTCCGCCCTTGGGCCACACTGAGACCAGATGTGGTGGCGTGTGCCTCTAATCCCAGTGCTTGGGAGGCTGAAAACAGGAGGATCACTAAGAGTCCAATCTGTGTAGTGAGACCTTGTAGACCCTGTACTAAACTTAAAAAAAAAAAAGACTCAGTATTAGATTTTCAGCAAAGTATAGGCTAGTTGTATTTTTTCTTGTTGGTAAGGTAGAACTGTAGTAGTATTGTGACCAATGGATGGTCAGGGGAACATTCTTCTATCCAAGTACAGCTTAGATCATTGTGAGGGATCCGGCATATGTTAGTGTAGCCCTTCCCCAAGGAACTTACAGTCTAGTTAGAGATTGGCCCTGACCAAGTGATCAAAATTTAAATTTTACCATAGCATGTATCATTGTAGTATGTAATTATTTCCCCTTGGTCATAGTTAACTGTCCAACCACTGGAATAGCCCTGTGATGATGGAAAATAGGAGTATTTGGTTCCCTGCTTTTTCTTCTGCTTGGAATAAGACCTAACCTGTAGCTCTCAGAACTACTGTGGACTGTTTAACTGTTGTATACTTTCTCTTATATGTGAAACCCAAAATATAAATAAAGAGAGCAAAATAAAAAGTAGATACTACAAAGTAGAGAGAAATCTTTCTTAAACAAAAAGGGAATCAAGAGATAGGGCAGGGAGAAGAGGATGAAAAAGAAGTGATGTGTTATGTATGCGTACCAACTCCCCATGAGGAATGTGGTCATTATATACTGTACTGCACACATGTACTCATACAAAATAAGAAAAGCACAAATACTTTTTGGAATACTTCAAAGTTAAATAGAAAACTGTACAGCCATCCTGATGTCAGTTTCAGATCATATGCCCTGACCACAGTTAACATGGCGCTCTGGTGGCCACAAGCACGTGAGTGGCGGCTTGTGAGCGGGCCTCGCTCCGAGCAGTTTCTGTGAGGGGAGTTCTCTGCTGACTTACTCCTAAGGATCCTCTCTAGACCGCACCTGCCTTGTTTCATTATTTTTCTTATGACATCTGAAAGTCCTATTTCCCTGTTAGTTTGCTAAATAATATATTCAAAAAGAGTCTCAGTATATGTAAAATGATTTGTTAGAATTAATATGAAGTTATAATAATCCTACAGTTCTCCCTACTTTAAATAATTTGATTTTATCTTACTTTGCTTACAGAAAACTTATACATCTTTTGTAAATGTATTTATGAAATAATGTAATTTAGCATGTGCTTCTGGTAGTTGTATAGAAGACCTCATCTAAATATTTTATGTTTTTTACGATAAGACAAATACCCGTAATATACTCATGTAAACAATATTCTATAAAGATAATATCTATCCTGGAGTCTTTTCTTGGACAATATATATTCATTTATTTTAAAAAGTGTATATGTGTATGTATTACATACTCACCCACTGTAAACCAAGAACAGTGCTATGCATGACAAATGGAATAAAATAGATCTCTTCCACTCTTCCAAGGCTTTCAGCATTATGATAGAGGATGTGTTTGAAAAATACAAATACAATAGTACTTGTTTTATCCAAGGTTTTACTCTCTTTGTTTTTGGCTAACCTATGCATGGTGTGCTGGCATCATCCTAGCTTGATGATCCTCTATGTGACCTGTCCTTTAAAGGCCGGTGGTGGCCTAATGCCTTGTCACTATGCCTGTGTCATTCAACTCACTTCATCGCATTACACAAACATTGTATTATCTGCCATCATCTTGTAGGAACTATAGGTATACTTCAATTAGGTACTTTCAGAGACTGTATTTATATAACTTTCATTTTAGTTTGTTACTGTATTATTATTAATCTCTTATGATACCTCATTTATAAATGAAACTTTATGATATATATGTATAGAACAAAAACCTGATAGTATGTATAGGCTTTGGTACTATACATGGCTTCAGGCATCCACTGTGGGTGTTGAATGTACCCTTGGAGAATAAGGGGGGGATACGGTGTTCATGCAATGTGAGAGAGAGGTGCACACCGTGCTGCTCCATTGCTGTGGAGCACGGTTGATGTGTTCTTGGATGGTGGTGAATTGAGGAAGATGATGATCTGAGCTGAATGGCAAGTTAACCCAAAGTGAATGGTAAGTTACTGTGAAGGGTAAGAGATGGAGCTAACAACTAAAAATGAGACTGGGAGAACAGAGTAGGTAGCTTATGAAGGAACTCACAAGAACTGTTAAGTGGTTATAATTTAATGTAGGACATTAGAAGTATTTAAAGTAGAAAAATGACATATTCCAATGTTTGTTTTAAAAAATCTATCCCATCTTCCATATGTGAGATGCATTTGGAGATTTTGTTTTGTGGTAGTTTAGATAGTGATCAGAGCTAGAAGTTATTACAGAAATGCAGGGCAGATAGGATGATGACTAATATCAAAGGTGTGCTGACCCTAGTTGGTCCAGTTCTTCACTGAAGAGGGTCTCTATCAGTGCCACGAAGCAGAGCTAATGAAAGAGGTAGGAGATAGCTATGTGGATGGTTTTCAAACTAGGAAAGCCATTAAATTTTCTTTCCACATGATAGTTGTCTGTGATACAAACAAAAACAGAGTCCTATGGATTGTTCTTTAGAAACCACCTCTTTGTTCACTTTATGTGATAAAAGGTGGAAGCAAGCACAACTGATGAGCTCAGATCTCCTGCCCAATCCCCGTTATTTGGTTTTAAGGTCAGTTGTTTTTGTTATGCCTTTCCCTGGGACACTTTCCTATGACAGTAGCATACTTTAACAGGAGTTGAACGTGGCATTTGCCCAGGAGAAATGTATACACACGGGATGCTGACAAGTCTAGGCTGGCCTTTTCTTGTCACTGCAGTACCACTTGGCTTTGTCTTGTCTAGGTACCTGAATGGAGTGGTGAAAAATGGAGCTGCCCCAGTGCTCCTGGAGCTGGCCAATGAGGTAATGTTATTGTTATGATTTTATTTAAACCTACAAAAAACTGAAGGGAATTTTCCAAAGATTCGCTTGGAATTGTAATTAGCCTTAAAATTTTTTGAGGTGCATTAGACATTTAAATTGCTCCCTGGTCTCTTTGTACTTTTAATAATTGGACAAAGAGCTTCATGTATTAATAAATTAGTTGACATAATTAGTCTGCCTCTTTTAAAGCAAATGTATAAGCAGCTGCTTGGTTTCTTATTTTGTGGAAAATTCAAATCAACTCAGGACATGCTCTTCTTTGGATATATTGCCTTAGTTTAGTGTGAGAAATACCTGTGTCTAGTGAAAAGACAAAAGCCAGGAAAATCTAGGCTATTATAAAAATGAGGAGAGAAATCACATACTTAAAAATGTAACATTTACTTGATTCATTTTTTGTTTTGTTTGCAAACTTTTGTTATAATAAAGGATATATGCTTGGTAGAAAAGTCTCCTTCTAAGATGAAACATAATATTCTTGTTAACACTAAGTATAAAGTGATTTATTGAACTTATTTGTTAACTGTGATCTGCTTCTGTTTGGGGAAATAACTAACAGCATTACATTTAGAAAAGAAAACCCTAAAGATTTCCTGTGAATGAAGAAACTGTAAAAAGTTCATAATAGTTGCAGAGAGCATACTGAAAAATAAAATATTTAATTCCTAAACTCTAAAATATTTATCCACTGTAATAAGAGCAATACAATATTTAGTCTGACTTGGACCGGCTTATGCAAACCTCATAGGGATGGAATGAAATGTACACTGTTTTTATGTTGCATTATAATGGAAAGCGTAGAAGCAAGGCAGAAAATGTGTGTTTGCATTAAAGATGATTCTGTACCGTACGCATTAAGTGCTGCTGCTGCAGCAGCAAGTTCTACATGTTATATTAGCAAGGAGAGATGACTTCCCCGCAGCTTCTGTCTGCTGTGCTCTGCTGTACTCAGCAAATGAGCAATTACCCATCAGTGACTAGAAGGTCTTAGCAGTCCCGGCGATGTCTACACGTTGGGATAGGGTAGCTAATGTATAGAGGGGATTTCTCTCTAAGCAAAACATCAATTTTGTTTTGTTTTTGAGTTGTGTTTTGTTTTCTGTATTTCTGGATTAGGGTGTATTTTTAATGTCTCCAGCTATGCTTGTTACAAATTGTTACTTTCAATAACATGAGGTATCTTAGCTATAACTAGTTTGTGATTTAATTGCCTTTTATGAAAAATGAGAGTGAGAAAATAGCCTTCTAGACATAGCATCTAAAAAGATGATGCTAGCATGTATTTATTTTTATAGATAATGATGTTGATTACATAAGATTTATGTTATAGCAATTTATAGTCATTTTAATTTTTAATAGTTTTGTTTAGCTTAGTTAACATAGCTGACCTCAACTTCCATCTTCTGATAATATGATAAAATTTTACCCATCAATGCATTTTCTTCTACATCAGTAAATTTGTTTTTACTGTTTTATTTATTTTTTGACACTGGGAATCGAACTCAGGACCTCACTCTTGCTAGGCAGGCAGTGTATCATTGAGGTACACCCTTGGCCCAGCAAATTTGTTATTTACCGTGGCTCTATAAAAATATTTAGACAAAGAAAAGAAGTAGCTATGTGCAGACTACTCCTTCACTGCTGATTTATACAGAGAGAATAACACTTTCTCTGAGGTTGCTAATGCTTTAGAGAATCCTAGAAATGCTAGTCCCAGATTATGGCTTCTAAACAACCCAGCTGCCATTTTTATATAATAGTTAATACTTAAATGACATGCACTTGCATCTGGTGACAACTGATGTGATGGTAATACTTTATGAGTCAATATATATTTAATCAGTGGAAACTGTAAAATTGATGGGAAAGATATAACATTTGTACATTACAGTGTATAGCAAATCTCTTAAACAGAAGCACTATATTATTGTTGATTTGGGGGTTGTGGGTTATAGGTGGCCGTTGTTGATTTTATAAATGTCTTAATGTTACTTATTCTATTCCAAGGCTAAATATGAACATTTTCAAAAATCTCACTTTGTTAGGGATAAGATCACTCATTCTGTTCACACAAATATTTTCAAGTTAGATTTGAAGCACTATGAATTTTACTTACATGCTAAATTCTGACATGAAGCATGATGGCCCTATTTCAGAGAAAGATGGACACATGATTAATATGAAAATTAGGGAGATGCAAGTACCTGAACTAATAAGGTAGTCCTTATTCAGGCTGGACTACCTTCAGTAATTTCACCATTTTTCATGTGTCAGCTCTGATGTGGGTTCCTTGGAATAAGCAGCTTCGTGGAAAGCATTTCTTTCTACTTGGAGAATTTAAGGGCATCCAAGTACATACATATTTGAAGAAAACTGTTCATACAAATGAAGCTAGCCCTTTTGTCTAGTTACTAAATCAAGATAAAATTTTGGTACGAACATGGAACTTGAAAACCTGTCAAGAAAAATTCATAGTGATAATATATGAGGCACGTTTCCTATCTTACACCTAAGATAAAGACTTATTTTTGGGAAGTGTTCTTTCTCTTAAGAACCGTACCTATTTTCTGGTGGAATTAAATCAATGTTCAATAAAAGATACAGGAAACAAACAAACAAACAAAACCCCACAGTGTCTTTATAAAAGAGCAGTTGTCTTTTATTAATTTTAAATAATTTTTGGACTCAATATTCTTGTTTAGTGTTAGATTCTTTATAAAAAGTTACCTTCTTGGGTTCTGTATTAAATAAATTGATAAGCAAATTTCAGATAACTGTGGCATAAGGATGGTGTTCATATATTGCAGATACTATTGTTGCATCTTATTGTTATTTTCTAATATAGTCATTTTTATCAAACAGTATATTTTATAAGTAAGGTACTTGTACCAAAATTTCACTTATCTTTAAGAATAATATAAAAACAATAAAATCCATATGTTTATAATGACTAAATAATAAAAGAACTTTTTATTTTATTTACATTATTCAAAATAGTTAAATATAGACAGTTGGGTTAAATAAAAAGCAATGCCAGGGTAAAAAAAATCAAATTGGCTGCTAACAAAAAAATTTGAGAGATGAGAAAAGTCTGCTTTTCTGTTTTAGATGAGGATTATTTCTAGGCTCTTCTACCCTCCTTGCTCCGATGTTATGTTCAGTAGATTTGACCTATTTATTTTTTTCACAAGTGCAGATCATTCTTGTAATAATTTTATTGTAATGGAAGCCACCAAGAATAGGAAAGATTTTAATGAATGATGCTTGCTGTGGTTGATTAGAATTGACTAAATCTTCACTGTTGACAAAATATTGTAATATCAACTGCTTGAACAAGTTGACAGTTTTAATTTTCTATTTCTACTTTTATAAAGGTGGAGTATGCACCCTCATTAATGGCTCGGATTATACTGGAGAGGTTTCTACAGGAACGTGATGAAACTCCACGTGAGTTACTTTTTCCCCCCTAAAGGTACTCTTTTAGTCCCTTCCCCCAGTTGAAAAATAATTTACACAGCATTTCAAGTCATGTAATGAGAGCCAGATTCCAAAACAGCTATCACGAACAGTTAATGACAATTAAATGCAATATAAAAGACCACCCACAACTTAAATAGTCCTCAGAATAATGCTTTCTTCTTTGTCTAAATTCTATATTCACCTCTCCATTCAGCCAATAGATAGTATGTATCAAACTCAAAAATTGATTCATCTTTCTTATATAGAATAAGATCCATCATTTAAAAAACTACTGTCAGGAACTGGCTCTAAGAGAAACATCCATTCTTTTTATTTTAATTCAGCTATGCTGGAGAAATACTACTTCCAAATACAAAAGTGAATTTTACTGATCTTCATACCAGAAAATAAAAAAGAGAAAAGAAAAGAATAGAGCTACAGGAGGAGGTTCAAACCTAAATTAATTTGCCACTGAAAAAATACATTTTGTTATTTTCTCTGTGTCAACTGCATGATTAAAACCGGCTGTTAAGTGAGCTCTGGGGATGTGCTCGTAAAAGATTTATGAGTAATATTCAATGTGATATTCAAAGTGAGTCATGAATATCAGGATAATTGCTCTCTGTGCTGGCTCTTTTACTAGGCAGGAGTTTGTCAACTGCCCCATAAATATTTGCCTAGTCTCATGTAAAAAAGACAATTTCATCTTCTGCATTTTTATTACCTAGTGTAATGTTTACCTTTGGAGCTTAGCTGTGGTAGAATAGGTAAAAAGCATTGGAATATGCTTCATACATATAATCTTCCTTCTTTGAAAATAGACGCTAATATCTACTAAAACATCATTCAGTAGTACAGGGTGGATTTTATTTTTTTACTTTTTGTCAGGGATTTTTTTTTTCTCCCTTTGATTTGGTTTGAATCTGCAATTATCAATGACTGGTGGCCCAGTTACCTTGTGAAGGTTTCATTTGAATGAATTAAGTACTTCCCCTAAAAATTCAATATCATTTCAATAGATGTAGCCTCTAAAGTAAGCTGCAGAGATGCTTCGTGGGGAAATCACATGATGTCAGAATGGTATGGTTTCGATTTAATCAAGAAAGAGATTAAAGTGGATGTGTGTTATTTTCAACTTCTGCGCAGCACCGCCATTTGTCAAAGTCAACCTTCTGATTGCTTTGGACCTACTGCTATCCAGGTCTTGTCAAAATAGTAGTCAGCAGAGTCTGGAAGCAGGTAGACTGGCCTGGACCGAGCAGTATCAAACACAGTAAAACAGAATTCATTGACTTGTGAATTATGAAGTTAATAGGTTGATCATAAATTTTGTAGCCATTAATTTATCTTTATAATGCTGGCACATCTTTAGTACATTTTTCTTTTTATTTTGTACCATTTCATACCATAGAGTTAAGCAGTACTGAATATAATTTTGATGTATACTATATATCAGAATTCCTATAATTCCAATTCTAGGATTAAATGTCTTGCATGAATACACTAGAGAAGGACATGAGCATATTTAGAAACATATCAAGGAGAGGGTATTTCAAGAATGTGGCTTTTGGAGAGGAGACAATGTAAATATTGTATGCTTGAATTACACTATGATTATGTATAATCAAATAACTGTATTTTGAGGCTTTTTTAAAAATAATTGCTTGGGTTAATGGCCGTTTTACTGTGAGTTGTTACAGAGTCAGGTTTTTATTTCCTTTAAGTAAAAATCATGACAGGTATTTGATGTTATTTTTAATCATCATACTAGGCTAGTGTGAGGGCACCTTTTTAACTCTATACTTGCCAGCCGGCTGACTGCATGTCAAAAAGGTATTAATACATTCTTTTCGACAGAGAATGTTTTTAAAAATCTTCTTCTGATTATATCACAACCTATAATTAAAGGTTTATTATTTCTAAAAGCAACAGCAAATATTAATGTTATTGTCAGGTTGTAGCTTTCCATCAATTTTTTAGTGATTCCAGGTGATCTTCACTTCTTCTCATTGTCTATTTTTATTCCCCTTTCTTTCTTCCTCTTCTTCTTCTTCTTCTTTTTTTTTTTTTTAAGAGCTTTAAAATACTGTGACTTATATTGTGACACTTTCTTCCCCTTCACAGCAGCAACCTGGATGGCCTTTGGCAATGAAATTCAATGCACATGGCTCCGCAGTCAAATCATCAAATTTCCCTGTGTGTATATTAGAGTTTTGTAATGTGTTTCCATTATGAAACAATGCGGAGATAATTGTCTTTGGTAGCAATTAGCTAACAGGTTTGTTCAGTGCTATTGGCAGAGGCATCCATCATCCCCTTCCCTGACCACACTTTTGTCCACTGAGGACTACGGAGATCAATAGGATTCTATAGAAGGGAAATCACCTCAGCTTTAATGAGCTGCGAGCCTCAGTCAGTCTTCGTTTGTATTTTTAATTTTTTCCTTTTAAAATTAGAAATCAGGCAAAAAATTGTATTCCTTTGGGAGAGACGGGTACTCTGTATATGCTATTAGCTTTCGCCAGATCAATGCTCAATTTAAATTGTTTTTCCTTCTATACGAGGGTATGACTAACAGCGTGGGACATACATGCCATGTGATTTCGGTAATATGTGCTCTAATAAGGAGCACATCCACTTTTAAGGAGTATTGCTGAGTTTTTGGATGATTCTTTGAGTATGATATATACTTTCAGCTCATAATACTCTCAGGAGTTAAAAAGAAACCTCAGTGACATTCCTGATAGCAGATGGTTTTGTTGTACCAATTTTGTTATACCTGATTAGATAATGTGTCACTATTTTTTCTGTTGTACAGACTACTTTTCTGTTGTACTTTTGATTCGTTTCACCACAAAACAAATGTATTGATAGGATAGATTATTGCTTAGATTTCAGCTGTATAAGTAAGGATAAGTGGGTTGACCATCGTCCTATAATTATTACCACATAAAGATGGTTCTAGACCCTCAATTTTATTCAAATGATTTTTTCCCTCTCAGATTAGACAGTGTATGCAAGTTTACCTACATGGTACCATTTTCTTTTTCTCATAAACTCCAAGTGGACTCACCAGTCAGACTCCTGTCAGGGAGAATAGCTACCATTTCCATGGTTTTCTGTGGCCCCAGAATACCCCAGCGGTGGAGCATCTGCAGCTGACATACAGGTTAGCAACCTCAGACTCTACGAGCTGCAAATACACTGGCAGTGAAAGGCATGGTGCAGCATGGCAGTGCCAGTGCTCGAACTCAGCTTCTAGCTGCTCCTCCACAGCTGCTTCACTCGAGTATGGTGAATGAAGGGGTGCTTAGAATAATTCTTGGGGAAATGCTGTCAGAAGAGGATTGTGATTTACCTGTCACCTGACAGAGCTAGGCATAAGCAGCAGATGAAGAGCATTTGTCTGTCATGCCATCAGTCTACATGGTTGAGCCCTACCCTGCTCAGCAGGTACTCAATGTAAGATGTCAGCAGTGGCATTGTGATTAATGATGAATAATACAGAGGGAAATTATTTGTGAGTCTGTTTTCTTAAAAACCTTTATGTTTTGAATAAATCCTTTAAGTTCCATAGTCAGTTTTCTTTTTAGGGGGGCTACAAGGAATCTAACTCAGCACCTTGCACATGCTAGGCGGGCACTTGTGCCACTGAGCTATATTCCTGGCCCTAACAGTCAGTTTTATTTTAGATTGCAATTTCTTACTGTACCAACGAAAAGAATAATTGGAAAGTGGTGACCAGCTACAGATTGAGTCTCTGAATTCCATTTTATCATGTATCTCTGGGATCTCATCTTCCCTTTTATATGAATTTTAGAGATTTCACCTTTTTTTTTTAAGTGTTGTTCAGTGTTTCCCACTATTACCATAGGCCATGCTTTCAGCTGAGCCTCAAATGTTAAGTGTGTGAGTGAGTTTTACACCAAAAACTCTGATTTCCTTCTAGAGTTATATTATAAAGAAAACTGTTAATGAAGGTTTTCCGTAGCAGAACAGGTGCAATCATTGGAATTAACTTTTTTTCTATTATTCTAGTCATACATATATAGAAAATACAGTATAACTTGCATCTTTATTTCCTTAAACAGTTTTTAATTTTTTTATTAATATGTAATTAGTATACATATTTATTAGGTACAGTGTGATATCTCAGTACAAATATGTACTGATTAAATCAAGATACTTGCTTGTTTGCATCTCCTTGTCCTAGTGTGTTTGGAGATTTCAAGCCCTTCCCTTCCAGTTATTCATAAAATATGTACTAGGTTTTTATGAACTTTAGTTATTCTAGCTTTAGAGCACACACTAGAACACTCCCCTTACTGCTTCTGTATTTTCATACCTGTGCTCATCAGCTTTTCATCAGTGGGACAAACATCTGAGGTAAACAGTGGAACAGAAACAGTGCTTAGCCTAAGGCTTCAGGGTTTTGAGTGCATGGCTGGCTGACACCACGGCAGAAATATCATGGTAGAAGAACATGGCGAAGGAAAGCTGCTTTCTCCATGGCACCGAGGAAGCCGAGGAAGGGAATGAGCTAATGAGGAAGGAGCTGGGGACCGTGCAGTACCCAAGGCTACACCTTCACAAGCCCACCAGGGGGCGGGGCTGGCTGGCATGTGGTGCTGGGGGATTGAACCGTGCTCCCTGTG